>KN470935.1:18197-74048 GCA_000787095.1 Periophthalmodon schlosseri
CTTTCGTTTTCTTTGGATTGAAGCCTAGATGTTGTCTCGAAGAGTGCGGCGAAGACAAGATAATTACTGAAGCAATATGTTTGACTTGTAGGATCGAGAAAAAGGCTGCAGGTTTATAGTTTCAGGGTCTCATTAAATTCTTGGGCCTTTTGCAGTCGGGAGAGTGCTATGATAAATGTTTTTGCCTTTTCACCCCACTCTGAGTCTATAACTGCGCATGTGGTCTTACTCTGTGCCAAGATACATGAGATTATATGGACCAGAGGAAAAGACCAATAGTAAAAATCCTATTTGAGAATTAGCAGGTACAGTATTCGATGTTGTTTTGGCTAAAAAAGTATTGTTTTGCCCTATTGTGTATGTCTGTGCTCTTGTTTGCCAAATATGAAATGTACCGTATTGCAACTGATGAAAGTGATTAAGGTAGAACAAAAATGTCAAGGATTATTTATTTAAAAAAAAACAAAAAAACACAAAAAAAACACTTATCTCCATGGAAATTATGTTATATTATACCTAGAAGAAATGTTCCACAGTATGGCATTACACGTATCCATCTTGTACTTGAAAAAAAACCTTAAAAACAAGCACTGTTTCTGTGACCTAACTTCTAACTCTTTTCGTGGAGACAAGCAGTTGGTGAACCTTCCATCAGAGAAGCTACAAAGCTCAGCTTTAAACCTCATATTTTGAATCATTTTGAACTTTTGCCTGTTTATTTTCAAAAAAAGTCGGAAAAGTGTAGTTTTGTTGCCATTTTGAGCGCTGTCTTACTCTGCAGTATTTGACGCCAGAAAAGCAGGAGATTATGGCGAATAATTGGTTGGGAGTGGAGAGCTGCCTGGTTGTCATGACGCTGAACAGCTAAGTTCTTATGGGATCCATCTTTGGGACTTTATCCTGGGTTGTCCGGGACGACTCTGGCCTTTAATGAGCTGCTCTTTTTGCTGCCACACGAATTCAAAGCTCTGGAGACCTTTGGCACTTTCCCTGTATAAGTCCCACAGGCAAAGCACTCCTGCTCGCCGACATAATGGACACCTCTGGGAGACCTGCACGACTGAAGCCTCAACGTTCACTGTCATAACTTCCATCTCAAAATGTCTTTTCCTTCGCAGTTTTCCAATAGTGAGCACTTTTCGGCTGCTCCATCTGTACAGGGAATTGTTAAAGGCACTCTATGTAACTTTTCTTGCGGGGGGGGGCTACAGTCTGCTTACGTCCTTCGAGATGCTATTGCTTTTCCTGGAATGTTCCACAGTATGGCATTAAGCTAATCTATCTTAATTCTATTTTTTTTTTAATTGTTCTAAAGTACCTTGAAAAACGCATTCTTCCTTGCGGTGGCGTCACCTGCTTGTCTCCATGAATATAGAGAAGTTTAAAGCCATACTGTGGGACATTCCAGGCATAGCAACAACATCGACCATGGACACACACTGGTGGCGGACCCTCCACCAGATAAGTTACATAGTACAACTTTAAAGAAGACATAATATACATTTTTTCTTGTATTTAGTAATAAACGATGTGAAGATCATTAGTTTGCATCTTGTTCAATGCAAACTGCAATATTGATCTAAAATGACTTAATAATAGATACGGACCGTTGACTTCCTGTTCAACGCGACAGAACTGATTCTCTGCTCTTGGCCACGCCTCCTCATAGTGGCGTTTCAACGTAGCAAGCAGCGATTCTCATTTATGGAGCTTTTATTCATGAAAAATGCCAATGGAACATTTTGAGCCCTATGTGTATGAGCATAACTCTGAAAAGAAATCACACAGCCGTGGGTGGGGATAGGTGGTAGGTGCAAATGAAAATTTTCTGTGCCCTCAAGCATTGGATAAAGACAATTTTGCTTGAATCACACAAAATATAACTGAGTAAAAGCGAACCATTACAGTGTTATAAAAAGTCTATGTCTCTTTAAGCTAAACTTTAAGTGCGCTCTGGGGTGGTATTATAACACCACGGTGCTTTACTTAACTGTCGGTGAATGACCATTAACTGTGGAGGGAGAGGTTGGTTTTGTTCTGACTACATCCAAATTATCGCCTTGTTAAAACAGGGCTAGTTCACACCCCAAACGCGAGGGAGGTTAGTTCACAAGCCTACAGCCCCCTAGTCCTACTGCTTCATTAGATGCCTTTTTTATTCTTGATTATATGTGCTAGGCCAAGCAAGTTTGGGAAAAAAATAATAAAATCGCAATTTTCCAAGCAAGTATTGCAAAAAGATACTTGTTTATAAGGTAGGAGTTTGTTCACATGAGAGAAACATTTGAGAGAAAACTGAAATCTGAGCTGATAAACTGAAACAAGGATGCATTTCAGAACGTGTCTGCGGAGGTCTGAACAGCAGGTCCAAGATTTTTGTTTAAAAAAAATAAAAATAATAATAATAATGTAAAAAAAAAAAGCCGCAGTCTCTTCACTTTCTCTGTCCATGTTTTATTGGCACCTACAAAAGGCCTGTGTGAACGCTCTTTGGCTTTTATCTGCGGTTCCAGCAGGAGGTTCTTGTTGATGGCGGCCATATTGTCTTCTGGGGAGCAGTGGACACCAGTGAGAGTCTGAGAAGGGGGTAGGAGGGAGGGGGGGCGAGGGCGGACGGGGCACAGCTCCTCGCTCCACAGGTCTCTGCTTTCACCATTAAACAGTTGTAAAGTGACAATGAAAGCTGTCTTTTGCTGTCTTTTCAAAGTCTCCCCTCCCACCAACACTAGAGACCGGGCTGCTCGTGGTCAGTCAGGCTGGACGACCTGGGTCTGGCATGTGACACTAGCGTCGTCATTCTAAACGCTAAATACTCATATTAAAATTTATAACTCAATTTCAATACTAAGGAATAGACTTGATATGGATTTCGATACCACAATGAAAAAAAAAAAACGCCTTTTTCTTTGGACAAATTAGTAATTTCCGGTATAAGTTAATTGTAGTTTCTTTAATATTACCATGTGGTCTTCTAGTTTAGTTCAGTTTATTGCTTTATTTTAACAGGGACCATATGCAAACACATTAATCTCATAAAAGAACAGATGCTTTACACCAGATTTACCTAAAGCTAGTTTCCTTCTGCAGTCGCCGGGCAAATTACAAACAATTAAAATACATCTAAGTATCCATTAATTTACACTCAAACCTGCATTCTCCCATTGTTTCATTTAAAAACATCACACTCCACATTTCCATATTTAAAAGTACTCAAATAATATGTCAAAAATTACCATATAAGCTCCTGCATGCAAATCAGCGTTGACAGAGCTGACTCCCAAAAAGGACTTTATAAGAGACGTCCCTCAGGTCAGAGGAGAGTTTCAGTCTGTCTGGAAAGGTCAAATGTTGTCCAGTTAATGTGATTTTGCTTAGTTTCGATACTAGGTTTATCTGATTCTCTACACTTTTGACAACCTTATGTGACACTATTCTTACAAGCAGAACACAGCTGGACAATGGCAGAAAGAGGCTCATACGGAAAGCATCCGGAGTGTTTTTATGACGCATCGCAGCGAGACATAATCCACTCCCTGAACTCATTCTCATTGTTTGCAAACTGTATTTGGTGGAGTCTGAGGAGAGGAAGTGCACCTGCTGTCATCTGGAAGCTTGGCCGGTCAGACTGAAAGGCCGTGGGGAGCAGAGGTCATCCAAGAAACAACTGACAAAGCAAAACAGTTATATGACCAAAAGACAAAACAACTAGGAGAGAAATATAGATGTTGTTCAGGTGTTCACATGTTGCTGGGCTTCAGATGACGTCACTACATTCTATAGACCAACAGCATTTAATACAGATGGGGGCAGCTAAAATTATCACAAAAAAATGAATCTATTTGTTCCTCGTATTGCTAGATCTCAAGTTCCATTCCATTCTGTTTTTTTTTTTTGTCTTTTCAATACAAATAAAAATAGCTTTTATTATTAATTTCCTGGTAAACCGTATAGACTTTTAATAATGTAATTTAACACAGAAACTAGAACAATTTCTTCCCCGCAAGTCAAAGTCAAAGATCCAGGCTGATCACCAACGATTAGAAATGAAATGGCTGTAAATCTTCAAAAGTGTTATTAATTACTCAACCTTATAGAACATTACATCGTAAGTTTGAAACCTAAAGTTCAGAGTCTGCTGTCTAAAATAAGTCACCAAACCTTTCCCATGACAAACTGAAGAACTATTTAAAATAATTCAACAGCCAATTTAAAGCGTATACTTTTTGCGCGCCTCTTTGACGGTTTGGGTCGTTGTAATCCGATCAAACCTACAAATTCCCTGTCCATCACAACACCGATACAGTCTAATTATGCAGTCATATATTTTTAAGTCCGATCCCCAACGGACCCGTAGCCTGCAGCCTCCTCCAGCTCTGCAGATGGTCTCCGCACAGAGGCTGTCAGCAGCAGACACAAACCTGACCCCAGTCTAAAGCTCTTAACCCATTTCTACACATTACCTCCTATCGGGCCTGACCAATCAATAGAGGCCATCCCAGAGGAGCCAGAGCAGAACGCACTGGTGACCGCTGCAGTTCTTTTGTGATTCTAGATAAAGATTATAGAGCCAGCTGTCGTGTGTCTGCATTTCCTTACTAACAAAGTTTACTACGGTTACAATTACTAATCCCGTGTTAGCAGACATCGTGCGATAGGGATGGTTTATCGGTTATCGCCAGTATCTGAGGGTTTTCGCAGATATCAGTATCGGTTTGATATTGAAAATGTTGGCAGTATTTGGCACTGATACTCATTTGAAAAGAAATTTGTAAAGAGCACTATAATTTAACGTAAATTTGGTTCTTTCGATGGATTTTTAAAAGCGTTATATCGCTATCGACGAATATCGGTTATCGCGACAACATCACGACTATACATGTGATATCGGCTCAAAGAAATCTATGTACGATCCCTAGTCAAAAGTATACGATGCTAAAACTGGTATCGAAACTAAATACTCATTTGAGCAGGTATCAATACTAAAAAATTGGACCAAACTTGATCTTTACTGAACAGTTTTAAAATGAGACCTGGTATAAGATCACATGGTATTTTGCGTTGAAAATGTGTCAAAGGTCTAAAAAGAGCATTTTATTATAATTATGGACTTGAAATTGGTTTTGATTACCAAGCCTGTTCCTTAGTATCAAAAGTTTGAAACAGTAGTGACAACACGACCACGGGATCTGGTCCGGAAGTCTTTTCACTGGCAGTTTGGCACCACAGTACAGGAACCCGGTGGCCTTATATTGGTGAAGAGACAAGGAAGGAAGGAAGAAGGCAGCGGGGAGTGGAAGGGGTCACCTATATGTGAAATGGGAGCGCCCTGCGGTGAGGAGATAAAACGAGGAGCACCCATCCAGAACTGTCCCGGACGTGGCCAGCAAAAACAAGCCTGACTCCAGTTTAAGAAGGTGAATGAATGGGTATTAAGATAAAGCTCGTTCAAATGGGACACTACACTTCCGCGACGTAGCCTGATAGTGATTTTCTGCACTCGGTTTCAACAATGCCCTGCTTGTGCTTCAGTTGAATGGGAATATATAAGTAGCTCTTTTTTTTTTCTTTTTCTTTTTACAACTGTGTAATTCTGTTTACCGCTACTGTGCTGTCCTTTATCAGAGAAGAGATACAAAGGTTGACGTCCTGCTTTGGGATGACGCCAGTTTTAGTGCTGCCAGTCTGGGACGCTGAGTTAACCTATGATCACAAACGGAAGCCACAAGTTAGGCTTCTCAACTTTGATAATGCACAGAGGGAGGTTTTGGAATGAAACCTTATTGCAATTTGATTTGTTACACGTATTTTAAAAGTAGGATTCTGTTCACATTCACATAGACTGTATAAAGAAGTGGACTAAGTCAGTGTGACGTCACCCACAGCGTTCGGCTCCAGTCAAATGAAGCTCATCGAGGCTAGAAGTTACAGGGGCTAATTTGGAGCCGAGTTCCATATTTGGAATTACGACCACGAGTATCATAGCAACCAAAGAGCCAATCCGGAGCGAGCATTTGTGTATTATTAATGTTCATGTCTTGATTTACAGACAAAATAGCGAAATAAAAATACCAGGATCACGTAGAGCGGGTTAATACGAACATTTTAAGACCAAAATGACGAGCCTGACAGCAGCAGTTACCGAGAGAGGGGTGAAAGTTTTTCAATAGAAAGTGAACTGGAGGCAGAGTCGATGGAGCCGGAAGCGCGCCCATGATCACTTCCTAGGCCGGCGAGTTAGCTATGTCCATTTATATATAAACTATACTAACTATACCAGGAGCGTTTACATTTGAGAGAAGAAGTACGAACTAATCCAAGAATCACATTTGTTTGTAAAGGCCTAAACTCCAGGTATAAAAAAACAGGATATTTTGTTCTTTGTACAGTACATTCTAATATCTAAATGACTGCAGCCTTTGAGATGAAATACACCGACTCAAATTCCGATTGCGATATCCTGCACCGCCCTATTTCGAGTGCTAAAACTCAGTGGCGCTTCCATATGGTCCCAAACTGTTGTCCGTACTTTGGAGCCAGACCCGGGGAGGAGCGAGCAACAGCGAGCCCCGACAGGCAGCTGAGAGGGGAGCCCACGACACGACAGCAAAACCGCACTACAGTAATTATATATCAAAGCCCTTCAGAGCCAATAGCCTAAATGGAATATGAAGGGAATGACTTGGACCGCAGAGTGACAGGGAAGAAGTAATAGACTCGCGGGCTGCAGTCGACACTTAAAACAGAGGAGGGCAAGAGCGACAGATCTGATATTTAAGCTGCACTGTGGAACTTTTCTAGCGGAGGGTCCGGCTTCCGCTCGTCTCCACGGAGATGTTGCTGCTCTGCCTGAAATGTGGTGAGCCTGGTCTAGGTAAGAACTAATGTTCTTCAAGTTATTTTTGAGCAGTAAAAATGCGTAATGGAATAGATGCAAAAGAGTAAAGTGGAATGTTTCCGGAAAACCAACAACATCTCCATGGAGACAACCAGAAAAGTTACACAGTGCACCTTTCACATAATTTTTAATAGCTGGAAACACTGATCTGATTAACTGCATTATTTTGAGGGTAAAGGTTTTCTCAAAGTACAAGACGACATGATATTTTTTGCACTAGGTTAAAACGAGCGGCGTATTGGATCATCTCTGCAAAACTTTCCTTCCAGACACTACGCCGCGTGTGTGTTGTAATCTCATTCTATTAACCCCATTATTCATTAATGCGAGCGTTCAACATCATTAATTTCCTCTGTCTCGCCCCTATCAGATCTCTCCCACCCACTGCAGCACTACGCTCCGGTCTAAGCAGGTGCCAACAGAAAATAAAGTCATAAATTTAGACTGTCTGAAGCCTTGGTCCGATGGCGTTAGGCTTTGTGTGTGTGTGTGTGTGTGTGTGTGTGTGTGTGTGTGTGTGTGTGTGTGTGTGTGGCGTCTATAGTGTGTGTGTGTGTGTGGTGTGTGTGTTGTGTGTGTGTGTGTGTGGCGTCTCTATAGGCAGCAGGGCCACTTCATGCATGACCTCACTGTGAAAATGTGCACCTCAAAAGCAAGTGTTTGTCTACGGAACAAATAAAAAACCGCCAAAGTCCTTGAACCAGAACACGGCCACTGTAATCAATTGTAAAAGCTTTCGTTGGGTTACTGCAAAAAACGAATGTGAAACGAATTAGCAGGTCAAACGTATTGCTTGAACTAGGAATAGCATCTGTAAGTGGGGATGTGGAGATTGTTCACGTAGCTGAGAATCGGTGGTGAAAATAAATCAGAAGAATTTAAAAAATGGTTACCGTGACAGTTGTAGAAGCAAAATTTGAATTCGATCTGTATTCCAAAAACATGGTCATGTTATTAACTTAATTTTATCATTCGGAAAGTTTGATTTCAGAAAGCTGGTCACATACCAGAGAACGATGATCTGTGAGTGAAACTGAATTAATGATTTCGATGTTGTTTGGTCATGGCGTCAATAATCATGAATTCAAACTGTGATTTTTCTTCTTGTATATTTGTAACACTAAGATCTGATATCGCGACACCCCCATCTACAAAACTAAACTAACGCAAAAGTCGACTTATTTCATGTTGCTCGTAGCTTGGGTAAAAAGTACATCCCAGCGTCTTCTCCTAATGGGACGTGTTTCACAGTCCAACTCAAAAACAAGCACTAAAACTCCTCTGTGCTGTACAGTGAACGCTTAGACCAGCTGTTTCACCAAGATAAAGTCCACGTCTGTTACTACAGCTCTCATAAAGCAATGACTTCTCCACAAAAACCAAGGACACGTTTATTTCGGGCTATGAAAAAAAAATCAATAAAATGCCAGTTTCAGAATTGGATACTAAAAATTATTAGTAACGCGGTAAAAATGAAATACTAGACAGAAATGACTTGCGAAAAGTTTGTAGCGTTGTGGGTGAAGGGCAGGGGACGGTGTGGACTGGCAAACTTGGGGAACAGGGAAACTTTGTCACAAAAAAACACAGAAAAAAAACAGATTATGCTCAGTAATTTGTTGTAAATTTTGCGTTTTATAAATAAAATTGTGGGTCAAAACTTAGAACTGCACTTTCTTCACTACAAGCTAATTAAAAGTAAGATAATATCCTCGGTACAAGCCGATTGTCAATACAACTTCTGCTTTATTGCATTAAGCTAACATTAAGAGTCTGTTTTTAATTAATTCAAATAATAACGTCTTTATCTAATATTTGTAAGGACACTGTTAAACTAATTACAGAAAAAAAAACCAGATAATAGATGAGTTGGGCTTTTAAAAACAACACGATTACAAAGTTCCAACACAACTTAAAGTCTACGCTAATTAGCCAAATTAGGGAATAATTTGGAAAGCTAATCAATACGCTGACATAGTGACGTTATTTTTGCAAGATTGTGTCATTTTGTTGTTAATTATAACCTAGAGACAACAGATTGATTTATTTATATGATTATGATTATTAATTAAGTCAGAAATAGACGGTAGTATTCCAATAAAACGCCAAATCTCAAACTTGCTAGCAGCCTATAGTGACATATGGGATTTTTTTTTAGCTAACTCTGACCTAAAAAGCTACATTCAAAAGGTCATTAGCGAAAGGGTTTCACAGTTAAAACTTTGTAATGTAAATGAACGGGGTAATGTTAGTGTGGTCAGCTCAAAAGGACGTTAAGCGGTTTTGTTGAGGGTTTTGTTGAGGGTTTTGTAGAGGGTTTTGTTCCCCCATAGACCAGCACTTTGTCTTGCAGATGTTTTTTTTCTCCCAACTATTAAGGCCCGATCCCACAGCAGCAAATGAATGCGCTCGAGGACGCACAAAAACGACTAAATGCGTCAGATTGCAACGTAGTTTGCGAGTAAAATTAAACAACACGTACGTTTTGTTTTGTTTTTTTTAATCTTTGCCTAAAACTACTCAGTCTGTGTAACCACTTAAACCTGATCTGGGGGCTGCAAGGTGTAATGTTCCTCGTGTCCAACAGAGATCAGTGCAAATCGCAAAAACGGGGCTCGTGCAATGTGCCATGCGCCATGTGCCACTACTGCACCTTCCACCAGCTTCATTCATATTATAACCCGGGGCAATACTTAAAAAATACATACAAACACGTATCAGATTGCACGGTGGAAAGGGATGCAACGATACAAAACGAAGCACAATGGGAAATGAAGGGTGTAGAATGACAAGCCAGAGCCACATCCACAGTAATTTACGAGCCATTTTGAGTTAGTTTGTTTAATATGTCGGTTTATGATGGACTGTGAGGGTAATTTGTGCGTTTTGGAAGGTTGTGCTGGATTTTTTAAGATCGTAACAAACTATAAATTAAGAAAAAAATGAGTACTTGTGATTATTTGAGTGAGATCTGAATAGACACTCATTATTATCAGATATATTTGCCTCTTTATGTCGCTGTTTTGAATAAATATTGATTTTTAATTTTACTTATTTTGTGTTTTTAAGCTGGAAAAGCCTACATATAATTCCGTGAGCTGATAGAAGGTGTTTTTTCCAGTTTTTTTGGTGTTATAAAAACGCACAATTTTTTCCATACCTGTACCACTCCAGCCCGTTCTCGTAGTTGCGGTCGAAAAAGTGCGGCTCCGCTCCCACGGCTCTGATGTCGGGGTGCACCCGCAGAAACTCCAGCAAAGCCCGGGTACCTCCTTTCTTCACCCCGATGATAATGGCCTGGGGCAGCTTCTTGCTCCCGGCCCCGGAGGAGAAGCTGGACATCGCGCTCGGCTCCGCGGCTCCTCTAACCCCGAAACCCCCTACGCTCCTCGGCTCGTCCCAGTCCTCGGTCCGATCAGTGTCCAGAAGGTCTCTAGACGCTGTCCGCACGGATGGCTCCTCGTAGTCCGACTCAATATCCTCCCACGGTTGAGGTTTGGCTAAAAGTCTGGAGACAAGACCCCCGCTCTCCGTGCCCCTCTTGCCCAGCGACGCGCTCTCCTTGCCCCGGTAACTGTCCACCACCAAACTTGGCATCGTGGAACAGTAGCCCACGCAGGAGTACAGCATGTAAACCCAGATTAAAAACATGATGCTGAGCAAAAGTAGCTTCTTCTTCACGGGGCTCGACCAGAAGCTGTGGCAAACCGGGCTATATTCCATAAATCTCCCGGTGTAAAAGCATTTCCCAGCGGCGCATGTTGCCCTCCTCACTCCCGGTGGCACCTCTGCGATCCGGGCGAACCGAGACACATGCTAACTCCCGATCTAAAAAAAAAAAAAAAAACTAACAAAAAATGAATACGATTAATTTAATAAACACGCTCTGAGATAGTGACACACATCCGCGAACGAGAAGACGAGCCGTTAAGCATAGTTCTGGCTCAGAAAGTGTCCAATTGTCAAAGACAAACCGCGTCGCCGCTTCGCGCTCGTCTCGCGTTTGATGGAGAAACGGTCGAGCGCGTGTCCTTATAGAGTGCGGGGCGGGAGACGGGCAGCGGCGGCGACCAATCAGAACGCGGGGGATCCGTTTGTTGACAGAAGCAGGACCAACGAGAGCGGGGAGTGGGCGGTGCGGGCCGTGGGAGCGTCACTATGGAGATGGAGCGCGTGCGGGGCGCTGCTGAGAGTTTGGGAAAGTTTCTCATTGGACGGAGCGGTTGATTAAGTGCAGTTTGCTGAAGCGTGGCGCCGCTATTTTGTTCAAATAATCATATATGGAGAAATTAAAGGGTTTATCGCGCTGTTTTCGTACGTTTTGTGTAAATAAGTGGCCTAAAAATGCAAAGTATAGACTGCAGTTTGGTAACTAAAATAAAAAGGCAAAAAATATATAAATAAATAAATAAAAATGGGAATAAAAAATAAGTTTGGTTTACACCTGCTGGTTTCTTATATATTGTTCTCTGTAGTTAGGACGCAACAGGTAAAATTCTAATTTGGTTTGATTGATTTATTTATTTATACAAATTTAAATTGGTTTTAATGGTAAGATAATTTACAAGTAGGATACATAAATAGCGTATGTAATTAAAAATATAACCATGCATAAAGCGTGAACATTAACATTCAATAAATCAAAAAGTGAAATGAAAAAACTAAAATTGGCTATCGATTTAGGCTATTCTAATTTTGCCGCTCTAATTTCCTTTGTTGCGACAAACTTTTGTTTCTTCAAAAAACTCGAACAATGTAGGTAGAAGCGGCCCTGCATTTACATTCAAATAGCACCATTCAGCAGGTTCAATGAAGTGGCCATGCGGCAGAAAAAGCAGCTTAGGACCCTATTTTCTTTTCTCAAACGCGTTAAAGTCTCTTCCTGATCATTGTGAGCTATGATTGAGCGCCCTAAGACCCTAAATTAACTTAAGTAGCCTACTGTATTTCTTGAGTGTAACGAATGGTTTGAATAGACCGAGCCTCATCAGCCAATCAATGACCCTCATCTAATTCTGGAGCACTTTGGGAACGCAAAATTAAAAAATAAATAAATAAATAAACTGCTACCTCATTTCCAGTACGTGTTAATGGACGGAGGGGCACGGAGGACATTTTTCACATATAGAACCGGACAAGACTCAAAACAGACAGACGTCATGATGTAAAACTCGTGGATTTGGGTCTGGAATAAAACGAGCGCGTTGAATCAAACAGAAGACGAGCTGCTGCAGACCATCAAAACTTACCTCCGACATTGTGTTGCTGTTGTTTTTTTTCCACCGACTACAACATTATTATTTGTCTAAGCATATTTTAGTGAAAGTCAGGCAGCGCTCGTGTTACGCGCATTTTACGCACGACAGATAAAAAGGCTACGTCAACATGTCCTAGTTCTGTCGTTAAATGCAAATATCAGGGTGACTGCGTATAAAAGCTATGAAAACACACAAGCGAGGCGTAATTTATAAACTGGTAGGACAATGACAATGCTCCTCTGCAACAAAACTTTTCAATGTGTTTTGGAATTTTATTTACTTTGAGACATTTTAAACCAGAATATAATGAATTAACATGGACATTTTTTAAAATCCAGGCTCTAAACGGTTCTGTTTGGCTGTGCATATGACTGAAAGGTTTTTATTCTTCACTTTTATGATGATTTTTAAAGTTTTCATTTGTTTGTATTGTGATTTTAATGTGAAATAGGTTTGCGCTTACTGCTTTTCCAGCCTCTGCGTGTTACGATTGACAAAAACCTTGTTGAGTTTAACTTCCCCCGAGTCTGTCCCACCACGTTATTCGACAACGTGAGTCTCTTCTTCTACAGTTTGAGGTGGTCACCCTGCTACCATAATATGAGACATATGAGGGGACCTTTAGAAAGTTCTTAATATTGTTACTGTAATAAAAGCATTTCTCAGCCACCAAAGTTAAAGAGTTTTTCTGTGTTGTAAGATTTTCACATCCAGCGTCCCCACTCTCCGGTGTCTCTTGTAAAGCGGATGTTGTAAACCATGTCCAGACCGTCTATCTGAGCCCTTGAGGTTGGCAAAGACTTAATCCAGGTTCAAAGTGTTTTTTTTTTTTCCTACTTTCTTCTACACAGTAACAGCTGTCTCAGTCTGTCCCTTCTCTCCGATATGAAACCCTCTCTCCGGTCGTCAGACACTTTACGAGGATGTCGGTCCCGCTCAGGTCGCTCGGCCTTGGGACGGAGCCCACGCGGCCCCTTTATGGACGAGGCGTGTGGTGTGGAGAGGGCGCTGCTCTGACTGCGCTGATGGAAATGTAACCTAACACCAAAAATGAGGAGGAAAAACACGGATCACTTGTTGACTCATAAGCGCATGGTTGTTAAAGTAGATATAGAGTAGTTATAAAGTCACAGTTAAAGGTGCGGAAAACAAAAAGGAGACCAGAAAGCAGTTATATTACATTTATTATATAACATTTGTCCTGGCTGATACAGGAGGATTTGGTAGAAGCAAAACAAGCAGAATAAAACCAACATGTAATTGCATAAGGGCACATCAGTGCAGCAGCTGTAAGCAAAGCACATGAGGTTTTCTCTGTGTCAAGTAACCGGAAAAGTTTGTGTAAAGTGTAGCTGCTCAGAAAACAGACATTCATTCCTATTTTCACTGTCTAATCTAAAAGACCACATAATATCCGACATCCTCTTCTGCATTTGAACAATGCAATATGGACACTTTACAGTGTAACTGAATCCTGTACAACACAGAGAGGAACTGGGGGTGACCTCTATAAATAAATACAGAATATACACAGGGCACATTGAAATCATTAGGGCCTGTAATAATTCAGGGTGTTTCTGTAATCAGCTGTTTTGATCCACAACATTTGCAGCTCATTTCCTGAGCACCACTGGTTTGAATTAAACTCATATGTCTGTCATGTGTCCCCCTGAGTGCGAGCGGTGCCTCGGCGGTGGGCACACATACTTTTACTCCGCTTCGTTCACGCGGGGAGGGGGGCAGAGTCCGGCGCGGGGGCGTCTCGGCGCGGCTTCTTGCACGTGAGGGCGAGCAGCAGCAGCATGGGCAGGTGCCACAGGCTGCAGAAGAACAGCTTGCGGGCGCTGCTGCGGTCTCCTCTGCGGTAGAAGCGGAAGGCGAGGAAGCTGATGTACAGGTTTATGGGCAGAGAGATAACGGGGAAAGTCCACGTGGTCAGGTCGACTACGGGGGCCGCCGCGGACAACCCGACGAGCCCCACGCTGTGACGCAGCGCCACCCGTTGGCACATGGCCGGGTGGGTGACGGACATCATGCGGTAGCCCCCTCTGGAGTAGTCCTCCCTCAGGTTCCAGCTGAGGGCGTTGAAGTGGGGGAACTGCCAGCTGAACAAGAAGGCACCGAGCAACAAAGCACCTAGAGTTCAAAGAGAGCAGTGATTAAAGAATCTACTGTGTAATTACTGTTTCAGAGGCAGGCGGCAAACCGAGCTTTTAACTTATGATCAAGTGTACGCAGGACTTTGAAGTGTTTTTTTTATACATTTCAACAAGAATAGAGCATAAAGTTATATCTCACATTTACTTTAAAGGCATAAAACACACACAAACAAGCTACGCAGAGAAATCGATTATATTTTTAACGTTAACTCTTTGGCCTGAGGCTTTCTTGGCCAAGACAGATTAAATATTGGAATGGGGGGTGAAGAGTGGTGAGACATTCAGGAAATTGCCTGAGCTGGAAATTGATCAGATGACGCTAAGGTTGGCAAAGTGCCCAGCATATGTGCCACAGTGTAAACCCCAAGGCCATTATGCAAAAGAAATTGATATTTTTAACTTTTGTCCATGCCAATATATTTCTCCTTGATCTTTAAAGCTATTTAAAATCACTTCCTTTATCCCATGGAGCCAATTCAAAGCAAAGTGACCAATCTGACATTTTCTAAATTCATATAACGAGAACTCACGCCCCGCACATGATATAAATCACCCACAATATTAAAACACAGGATACAGTGGTGACACTTTATAATAACTACACTTATTCATGCCTTAAAGCTACCATCTGTAATCTTTACATCCAACATCTACACCAGTAGATGTTGGATGTAAAACCTGACCCCCTCCCCTCACCTTTGGCCTTTGTTGAGGCTCACCTGTGCTCTCTGGTCGTCTTCTGTCAGGCCAAAGCTGGCACACTCTTAATCAGAAGTAAAGTAGACAGCATCTAGTGGCGGTATGTGAGAATACAACAGGGCCGAGATCTAATTCCAGATGGTAGCTTTAATAAATACTAGAGATAGGCCGATATATCAGTTGGCCGATATATTGGGTCGATATTTAGACTTTTTAACGTATTTTTTTAACCGCCTTTTATCGGCCTTAAATCTCAATAAGCCGATATTTTGTTTTGATCAATCTGCTGCCTAAACAATACAAAGCTTTATATTAACACTTGAATACACAGCTTTCTTATAGGTTTGTCATGAAAAAAGGGCTTGGGTAGTAAATTTGAATTACATAATTTGGGGAAAATAATCAAAATCGGCGTAACATGTCGGGCCAGAAATATCGACAGGGTTTATCGGCAATTGGTTGTATTCTAAACATTCGGGATCGGCATTGACCACGAAGAAAAACATATCGGATGATCTCTAATAAATACTTAACCCTGGAGAACCCACGGGGTCCAGAGTGCCACTTCTGGACCCTGCATAGAGACACCTAGTGGATGAATACTGAACTAAAATGAGCCAGAGTGGTAGTGATTCTGGCCTTGTGTTGTTGTTTCCATTGGCCAAAGTGTGTTTGCACATTTGAAATTCAGTTCTAACATGCAACAAATAAAGCAAAAAAGATCATCGTCTCATGTCTCATTGTATCTGTGTGGTTGACTGATTATTTTCCTAAATTTAAAATAGTTTGCATTGACAGTGTTTGTTATTGTGATTCTTTGAAATGATACGCCTAAAGCCCAATGGGTCAAATTTGGCCCTGATCCTAAATTAGGAGTCATTTAAACTGACAATAACATTCTCTTTCATTTCATTCTACATAACCTTTTTACAAAAAGGCTAGATTTAAGAAGTTTTGGTAAGAAATATATACACCTTACTTTGCCTTAACAAAGCATGACCAATAATTTGATTAATAATAATAATTACCTAATTATAACACCCTAAACCCTAACCCAAAGCCTGAATCATTCTTAAAACAATTTGTTCTTTATGAGTCAAGTCTTTGTTGATACTTTGTTAAGGCTAATCAAGGTGTAGTTTTTATAAAGTGGTACCGATACAGTCTCTAATGAATCTTTAGTGGAAACCTACCAGGATCCAGAGAACCTGTGGCTGCGGTCCAGCCCATGACGGGGGGTATAGCGCCCACTACGGCCCCCACCCAGGTGTTACAGATGCTGAGCCTCTTGAGCGGCGTGTAGAAGCAGGTGTACAGGAAGATGTTGAACGCACCCAGAAAACCGGTCAACGGGTTCACGGCCAGAGTGAGCAGAGCGATGCCAGGAACGCCGCACGCCACAGCGAACGAGACTGCGTGGAGGGGGCTGGGACGGAAAAGACAAGTCACCAGGGCTAGTTAATAAGTATTTACGTTTAGTTTTGCTTAAGTTAGTTAGTAATGAGTTAAATTTACGTTTAATTTAAGTACTTTTATTTGAGTAATATTTAGATCAAGTTGTACCATTATGAGCAAGTTAAACACATTTGCCAAATTTGATATAAAAAAAGCGTTTAAAGAGTTTAATATTTGCAAATAGTCTTTTCAATTAAAAACCTCAAATTTAGTTTAAAAATTGTATTAATATATTCATAGAGTTGCTTTCCCCTTTTTAAAAATAAATTAAAAAACAACAGCTATATTTTTAAAAAGTTCTTGTTTCCATTAATGCCAAAACAGAAATTTGATGTTATCTCGATTAGATCGATAGCCATTTTACTCAGAACACAAGCGTTTTCCCAACCTACAAATGTATCTTCAACAACATTTTGAAACAAAATTCAACTCTCACTTAAGAGTAGTTTTGCTATGTCTGCAAATAACCAACTGCTTTTGAAGCCGAGTAGAAACATTTGAACCCAAAACATCAAATACGATCCGATAAAATCTATTGTAAAGTGTGTGAAAAGTCAGCCCGTCCCTTGTGCGAAAATACAAAAACGTGATCCAGATAAGAGCGCAGAAGGTTTGTGTACAGTGAGCCCACACACTCACAGAGGAGTGTGGCCCAAGCTCGATCTGCAGCTTAGAAGCGGCTCATCTGATAAGACTTTGTCCAGGAAAACAGTCGCCTGGTGGGACTAGGAGCATGTGCGCACGCTTTAGATCAAAACACCCGAAACCCAAAGCTTTTAGCCGACCGAGGACTTCCTACTCCCAGTTTGCCTCATCTTTTATTGAAAGCAGGGAGCAGTTAAGAGTCTGGTTCAAATTCACAGTAAACGCTCGGTAAATTAAAGAGAGGCTCGATTAAAATCTTGACCGAACGCGGAGCTGTTCTTGCAAAAAATAACAAAAAATGGCGGGGCGGTGCCGGCGTGAGGATGGGTAATGTGATTAGTGGTGTTATGTCTGCTTTATGTGGCGGAGGTGGGCTGCCTGTGGAGAAGAGGGGGGTGGGGCTTCGGAGGTGGAGAGGCCCAGGACAGAGGTAGTTTTGCGGGTAGAAGAGGGTGAGCGGTCCTGGGTGTATGGACCGAGCGCCTGTGACTGTTGGTTAATCTGCCTGTCCATGTTATTAACCAACACTGTTTGATTTTCGAACTTTCTGTCTAAGGTTTGGACGTTGTTGTTCGTGTGGAAGCAGCTGGACGTTTTGAAATCTCCTTCGGGATTAATAAACTTTCTACTTACCTACCCGTTAAAGCCCTGCTGTTGTGACTTTGGGCTGTACAAAAATAAATTGAATTGGATGACTTATAACATCAGGTGCTGAGTGTTGAAACTAAGAGGAAACAAGAGGCTTTGAGGCGACCACAACAAGGCCATGAGCTGGAACCACAGGGGAGGCAAGGGTCCTTCAAGTTTAATAGTGACCGCAGGCCCAAGTCAAGGAGAAATTACTTCCTGTTCTTACTATACAGTACAATTTTGGACTGTATTTGTACGTATCCTACTGATACATCGCTTTGATCAAAAACAGTCCCGAAATGCTGTTAAGATGAGCCCAACAACAAAAACACAACTATTCAAAATTTAATTAGTAAATGGCAAAACAAAGGGAAGGAAGGAAGCAAAATTAATTTAAATCCCAGACAATTAAAAAAAAACAAAAGGTTGATTTTTTTTTTTAAAACATTGAAAAAATAGTCCATAATTTTAACTTCCTTGATCTGAATTGTGTTTTGAATCTGTAGCAAAACTATATTTCTCTCTGTGTAATAAACATCCAAGAGCCATGTTAGTTATTATAACAGTAATTTTTCACTTTTTTGCATTTTTGTAAACGCAATGAACTAAATAAATTAATTTAAAAAAAATTTGAAGAAAACTTACAGTTTCAGCCCACTACAAGAAACTATTTCCCAACACTTCACTCCACTGAATTCGGTCTATGAGGTGGCACGTCTTTCCCACTGCTGTTCAAATATGGGCCCGATGTCTGAGCGCCATCACATGACATATACAAAGCCTCATGCTAAAAACAACACAGCGCGAGTAAAAAAAGGTGTAGTTCTGACGGGTGTTTGACAATCCTCTCCATTGTCCCATCTGCCCCACGTCCGCCCCACGAGTGAGAGGTAACGCGGGACAGGCCCGGAGGAGGGGGGGGGTTTGAACCGTGTCGCAAATGGACCCAAACGCTGGTCTGCTGAGAACTTGTCTAAAAGCCGAAGACGACGTTTTGTTTAGAGAGCGGAGGAACGGCTTCACTCGCCAGCTCAATAACATCGCGGGACATTTTAAACACAGAGCCAGACATGAATTCTTCAAACTGGACCCGGCGGCTTTAGTCCAAGTCTTCGCTGGGAAACGTGCTACTTTGTGATGAAACTACTTTATTTACAGTTTATTTTACGAGGCCACACAAGTATTTCTCTCAATGGGCTTTCAGTATGTGCACTTAGTATTCGTAAATATTGATGTTTTATCTGCAGAACGGGCTTTTGTCTCTTCTAAATGCAAGACGACTTAAATAGAGTCAATGGAGTGATTTGGCATCTAGAATGGGGTTGAAAGTAAGGCACAGATGTGGAAAAAAATATATGGTATACGATAACCACGGGTGGAAATGTCCCAACCAAATAAATAAATAAATAACCGTTTTGTATTCCGATAAGATTATTAACATTATCTTAATTAATATTTTACTTTTTAAAATTAAATTGAAATATGTATTTAAATTATTTATTAAATGGCTTAATTACTAGTCTTAAATTACTGGTCAAATGTGTCAAAATTATTTTTTTTATTTTATTTATTTATTTATTTTATCTTTATTTATACAGGGAGAGCCCAGTGTGAGCACTCAGACCCTCCTTTTCATGGGCGCCCCCTTCAAATACAGAAAAATATAAACAAAACAAAATAAAAACAAAGTAAGTACATAAGTCCATTTAAAACATTAAAAACAGGAGCAGGTGTGAGGATAAAAGTTTGTCATTTGTGGCACCAAAGTATACAATTTTGCTCCTCCTTGAAATATATTCCATTTTTGGGAAGCAAAACAGCCAAAAGCCCTTTTTCAGATCATAGTTCTGGTGCGGCCAGTCCTTAGACTTACACAATCATGAGATCTTGTATTAAAAGTTCCCGTATCAAAGTTCAACAAGGAAGTGAGATATTCAGGCAGTGTATGAAGTAAATACATTTCATACAGTGTTGTTCTCTTCTGACAGATATTGATGGCCAACCTACTTTTTCATAGAGTGAACAGTGATGGATTTGAAATTCATTACCTGTTATGAAACAAAGGTCTGAGTGAAAGATCATAGTGTACAGTGATGGGTTTTAAATTCATCACCTGTTATGAAACGAAGGGCTGAGTGAAAGAGTGTAGCTAAAGGTTTCAAAGTAGAGGCTGAAGTCTGCATGTAGATTATATCTCCATAATCCAGTACAGAAAGAAAGAAAGGTTGCTTGATTTTTTTTTTTTTTTTTTCTGTAATTCAATGGGATACAAGATTTAGCAGAGACTAAACCAAGGATAAGTTCAGACTTGACAAGTACAATTTTTTCTACACTTTACACTAAAAAAAACAGTACATTTCAGACAGTTGGAGAACTGCTGGAATATTTTTATTTTCTTGCTTACTGCGTGGGCCAATATGCTTCCCAAAAATGGAACATATTTCAAGGACAACCAAAATTGAATACTTTGGTGCCACAAATGCACTTTAATAAACTGGTGATAAACATTTATACTCACACCTGCTCCTGTTTTTAATGTTTTATATGGACTTCTGTACTTATTTGTTTTGCTTGTTTTTTGCTTGTATTTTTCCATTTGAACAGGGCGAGAGTCTGAGCGTTCTCATTGGATATACATAAAAATAAATTAAATAAATGACAAATATATTTGCAAGATATTGTGCAACTCTGGATGCAAGCAGTTTTTAAAATCAATGAAAGAAACTTAACTCTAGACTTAAAAATGTAGCACGTTTGGCTAGTTGGTCTTTGAAATTACAAGTACGGCCAGTAACCTTTTAGTGAAGCCAGTCCAGTGTCGTTTAGTAAGAATGTGTTTTAGAGGTCTGGTTAAAAGCATGTTTGAGTTAATTCTACATAACGAAACCTTGGTCAACCAGTGTAAAGTTGGCTGCTCCCAAAGACTGTCCAACAAAAGTAAAAAATAAAACACAAAACACAATGTACCTGATTTGTCCTCGGACCAGTGGGCGGTTCTTGGTGCGGTTCATGTTGGAGTCAAATGGGACCTCAAAGTACTGTGAAAGAGAAAAAGAAATTTGTGTGGTTAAAACATTGTTAAAGACCTTTTTACATCAAATACTACCGTTGATGTAATCCCTCATTCATTCAGGAGGGGTCCATGGCAACAAAGGTTTCAGACGTAGTCATCTGGACAATGTTTTTAACATCAGGACATTTCTATTTCCAGGCAGAATGCTTTTTCAATTCTTCTTAAGAAATAAAAAAAAACATATTTGGAAAAAAATATATAAATGACCATCTTTAAAACTTTTGCTACCATCAAAAAGTAGTCATAAATTTGAACTATCCAGACACGGAGGACAGGCCTTTTCAGAACTTGATACACTTGATAAAAGTGTCATGAAGGTGTATGAGCTGAAATCGTTGACCAACAATTAAACAACAACAATTAAGTAAATAATTATGGGCTAGCAACATTCGCCCTGCTGTACAATTTCCCCTTTGACAATTTCCTGGATCTGAATTGATTTTTGAATCTGTAACGATCGCATTTTTGGTCACATTTTTATATAGCGCTTTTTCCACCTTCAAGGCACTCAAAGAGCTTTACACCAAGGAACCATTCACCCATTCACACACACGTTCATACGCCAGTGTACGCAGACACTGGGGGCGAGGGGGGTCAAGTGTTTTGCTCAAGGACACGACGACAGCTAGGCCTGTCACACTAATTACTACATCAACTTATCGCTCAATGTATTTTAAATGGAACAATAATTTTGGGGGGTCAATATTTATCGTGGGGACTTTTTATTTGTAGAAGTGGGAAATTTTTGGTTATTTTTTCTGTAATATGATAAGATTTGAGCTGTAGAAGCTTGAATTAACTAAGATAATTAAGTAAAATGACACAAACTAATTACTTAAGTGTTTCGTTCTGCTATTCATTTATACAGCTCAACAATATTTAATAATATTGTACATTTAGAATAATTTTTTAGGAAGAATTCTGCTTTAGGGTTTGGTTTCAAAATGATCATTTATCATCTATATCGACTTCAGCAATATATCAGACTTCAAAATTTAGTTAAGTGGGAGCTGAAATTGCACCGCCAACCTGTGGGTCCCTGGATCTGACCGCTCAACGAATTATGTTTTTTATGTCGAAAGCAGGATTCAAACCGCCAACCTTCAGATCAGTGGACGAAAACCCTACCAACTGAGCTACTGTCGCACTGTGGCAGAACTCCATTTTACCCTCCCCGTAAACGTCGGAAAATCCAACAGCCATATTAGTAATCATATTTGTTATTTTGCACTTTTAGACCCGACCAACCTAACCGCACTGGCAGAAAGCAGTTTTCCCATTTCACAGACCAAAATCCACTGCAGAGATTTACAAACTTGACACAAGCAGCTCCAGTTCGGTTGCTCTAAACATCTGGAGAGGCACGGTCAGGCTAACCCTCTGAACCGAGTCCAGGTCGCAGTTTGGGAGGTGGAAGGTGGCGGAGGTGGCTAGCCCCGCTCTGCGTACAGCTATGTGAAAAACTACTTATCCTCTCCGTTTTATGATCTGGTCTGGAGGAGTGCGCTTCAAAGTGCTCCCATGAGATCGGCAATGTGTGACTAAAATACAAACACATGCGGTGCTAAAAGGCAGGAACTGGCTAATCCACGTGCGAGTGTTGGTGGGTGCCTCCTGTAAGAGATTCTAATGATAAAACCAGATAACGTGCCTCGAATGTGTCCTATCGAAATCCATCTTCTCTGATATATGGTTCATAAAAATATCTAATAAGCACATCTAAAATCTACTTTTCTCTCCCTAAACCTCCGCTGTCGAAATTTATTGCAGATGTGTCATTGAAAGGCCAGAATATTATTAAAAAACCTTGGCAGACCGGATTGCGTTTCATATTCAAGAACTCCGCTTTACAGTAAACGGGCAAAATATGCGGGATAATAATGTCCAGACAAAAGCAAAACAAAACTAAAATAAAATATCACACGCCATGACGATTTACGATTTTTCATCAATTTTAATATGCTACTTTAAAGCTTCCAGTGTTGATCTTTGAAACTACTGTGTCAGCGACGTTTGGATTACGTTTATTTTATATTTTTAACCAACACAGTTCGTGAGTAGCCAACATCTGCTTTCATCCTGACTTTTCGTTCGCTAGGTTGAAACTTTGACAAACTACAGCAGCCCCGGAGGGTCAAAGTTCAAATTGCCATTAGGTTTACAGACTACATACAACGTAAGAACTTGATCTATTTGTGAAATCTGGCAGGATAGACAGGCTACCTTACGTTTGTTCTGTTTGGGGGTTCTGTTTGGTTTGTTTCAGGTTGGCGGTGCGATTCCAGCTCCCACAGATGAACGCTGTCATTGTGTCCCTGGGCAAGACGCTTCACCCGCCTCGCCCCCAGTGTCTGCCTACACAGGTGTACGAATGTGTGTGTGAATGGGTGAGTGGTTCCTTGATGTAAATCGATTTGAGTGCCTTGAAGGTGGAAAAGAGTTATATAAAAATGTACCAGTTACGATGACCGTTACCATTTCTCCTAAGAATTTGTAAAGATTTGCCAAGCAAGTTTGATCCTTCTCCAAACTTCTCCAAATCCAAGTCTGTTGCAGTCCACGGCAATTGAAATGATCTTGAAATCTTACAGGTACAGTATACAACTTTTTGGTGGTGGCATGATTCCATGGAAATAGAAAGTTAAAAACCACACATTTCCCATGGAGGTAGACGTTTTACGAGTCAGGTTTGTGGAAATGCAAGCCCGCTCAGAGTAAGGACAGACGCAAGTTGTCAGTGCAATAAACTATAAATAAATAACAACCAAAATGAAAAATCATTCTTGTATTTTAGTCTATTTTTTTGGTTAAGAAGTTACCTATTGTGGCTTTAAGATGTCCCCATCATCCAAAATCAAAAATAGGCTTCTAGGTACTTCTTTGAAATTACTTTTAAACTATAACTTAAAGGTTGAAGGTTACTTTATTGGTACCAACAAGCTCATTTTGTTTGGCAGTGAGTCAGCTCATTCATTCACATACACACATCTGCCACATCAATCTTAATAAATTCACCATCACACTTTATACGTAGTAAAGGTGTATATCAGTGCTTTATGGAGTGGCCTGTGCCGACCTGCAGCTGTGTGCGCTGCAGTGGGACCCCGAGGCCGAGCGAGGTGTTAATTCTATTTCCTGGGTCAGGAAATGCGTCAAAGGTCAGGGGCCGCAGGAGTTAAGAGAGCCACTTTGTAGCAGAGCCAGAGCCAGAGCAACAAGCAGCGGGCCGAGGGCCAAGCTCCGAGCAGCACGGCACATAAAGGCTCCACTTAGTTTCCAATAGCATCATCGATTGTAAAGCAGTTGTTGTGAAAAGCGCTGCCTGTGCATTGTGACAACCGGACTTTGGTCTCAAATGAAACCACTGTTTGGACAAGGCTGTGTGTGTGTGTGTGTGTGTGTGTGCGCATAGACGCTCACGTTATAGCGCTGTAGAATAATAATGTAAAAATATCTAATTGCAGTTTTTATCATTTTTTATAAGTTGTGAGACTGGAATTTGTTCGCAAACAGAATTTTAAACAAAAGGGCATATTTAGAACATATCAAGGCTTTAAGGTTTAAGAAAACTGAAA
Source organism: Periophthalmodon schlosseri (assembly GCA_000787095.1). Taxonomy (NCBI): domain Eukaryota; kingdom Metazoa; phylum Chordata; class Actinopteri; order Gobiiformes; family Gobiidae; genus Periophthalmodon; species Periophthalmodon schlosseri. The sequence goes on from KN470935.1 coordinate 42,587, forward strand.
TATACACTGCTGCTAAACCAGGAAGCATAGTTTAGAGCACATTCTAAACTATAACTAACTATATATGGGTAACAGGATTTTTACATTGTATGGCCAGATATCTTGTTGTTTGTAGCGGCCACGATATTGAAATTTGGCGTCTCAATTATCATGGTCAAAATAATTGCGATTAACGATAATATCACGATGATTAAAGTTGCTGACAGTTTAAAAAAATTACAGATATGAATACTTTTAGTTTTAATATTATGAATCACGATGATTAAAGTTGCTGACAGTTTAAAAACATTACAGATATGAATACTTTTAGTTTTAATATTATGATTAGGTTCCATATTTAAACAACTGTTATAGTATTGTACTTAGTTATAAGTGAAAACGACAATCCAGAAGTGATCATCAGGGTGAAACCGCTTTTTTCTGCACATTTTGTTGGCAATTATCTTAGTTACTTCCAGCCTTTCGCAACTTTTTCTACTGCGTTTACTCTTGCAGCCCTACTCAACAGAGAAGGAGAAGTATTTGCTCTGAAATAAAACGAATCTGTTTGGATAAAAAGATTTGATTTCCAATTTATGTTTTACAATCATAATTCAGTCCGTTGCATATTTAACGTACATCTAAGATTTTGTGCAAATACTTAAAAAATGTCCTCTACAGTTTGCTATTTGGGACCATTTCACTTTCAATTTTGAAAGTACTGTGTTTACTCTTGCAGCCCTAATCAACAGGGAAGGAGAGGACTTTGGTCGGAAATAAAACTATTATGTTTAGACAAGGCAGTCCACTGATATCAGGGCTGGAGGACATAAGAAAAAAATATCTTAAGGTAACTTCTAGAAAACCCAGTCAACTTTATGGGTTGGATTTGCAATGTAGGCAATCGATTTTTTAAATTAACTTAAAATCACAATTCTGTTCATAGTGCACACTTAACAAGAGTCAAGAAGCATCAACAAAGAGACAGGACGGGCTTAAAACTATTCTGTTTGTCATGTGATGTATCTGCTCGTCCAAGTCTCTTCTTCAGCTCTGGTCAGATTATTGGTGGACACTGCCTTATATCTGTCTGAAGGAGGAGCTAACTACACATTCAGAACAATATATAACATTATTTTACCTGAGATAAACAAGAGTATGGGGCTTCGAGTGTTGATTCTGCAAAAATCCACACTTTCTCGGTCCTTAATGTTGTTTTTTTTTTTCATTTTTTACGTGTAAGCACCCACGAATCGGGAAACGGCTCGTCTTTGTAAAGTTTTGTAAAAGCGTGTGGTTCTGGCTGGCCTGGTAATCTTTTTTTTAGTATCAATATTTGCTCAAATGAGTGTCTAGTTTTAGCATGGATTAGCATTTGATTTTTGATACTTTTGACAACCCTAGTGTTTGTTATGTCACAGTTTGCCCACTCACGCTCGTGTTTGTTCCTCTGAGTCTACCATAGCAGTACATCTGGTTCGCATCAGTCGCCTTTTCAGCTCGATGCATTATTATTTACTCTCTGCACATCCACTACGTGCTGCAGTGGTGGTATTAGAATAACTGGGCCGTTGGTGTTTATAGGTGCTTGGGAGCGTTGTCACGGTGAAGTGCAAAAACTGCAAATCAGCAAGTTGGAAATGGATGGCGTGGCAGAGAATTACACACGTTTACACCAACATTAGGCTGTATGTAAGAGGTAATGGACTGCATTTGCTGATAATGGGTGTTGGAGGAGTAAGTCCAGAACATAAAGGTGGGGACATATAGTATTTATACACCAAAAGTAATTTGTAAAAGCACATGGGAGAAATGAAATCTTGATTTTAAGCTGGTCAAACACAAAATGGCCCATGATCGTCCATTATTGGTCTATGAAAGAGTTAAGAGTTCTGTTATAATCTTTAAATTTTGCCATAGCGTATAATATTATTAGGATTTTTGGCTATTTTGACTCAACATCCTATTGTCCAGGCTTGCGACCAACGCAGCTTTTTCCATTCTTTTCTTATTTAATAGTGCAGTTGTGGACGGTGAGTGACCTGCTTCATGAAGATGTTAACTTTGCTTGGAAAGTTCCACAGTATGGCATTAAAGTTCCTATATTACTCCATTTCCTGATCTATGTTATAATGTTGCGTCCTCATCGCAAAGAGACCTGGAGTTGTGTTTTGTTTCAGTCACACATTTTTAACACACAAATCCTGCATATTTAGGCTGAGTTCTTCTCTCAAACAGAAAACACTCTGTTCCACCTTGTGATGTCACGTGGTAATACAAGAAGTGCTCCACTGTGTTTTTAAACTCCATACACTTTCACTGGAATCATTTGTATGATTTCAGCCCTGGAAATGCCAGTTCTACTGAACAAAAGGTAAATGGAAGCTGTTAACCTGAAAACTACCACTTCATGACATCATAAGGTGGAACAGAGCAGATAATAAAGGATTACTCAAACGTGTAGCAGCATTATAACATGGCTTAAAGCTTAAAGGAGTCAATTTTGCGTAACATAAGACTTTTAAACTGACCCAACTTTGTAGCAGTAAAACACCTAAATGTGAAATCAGTGTAATGCCATATTGTGGAACATTTCAAGTAAAAAAAAAAAATAACAGGCAGTTGTGGTCACCCTAAGTCATCATACCTTCAATCTATTGTGGAAACAGTTTAAAGTTCTCATGGAAAAAGCTCCAATCCAATTTCCATTATTGGACTAATTTAAACCAGACGTCTGCTTACTTGTTTATTAGGTGAATATTGCAGTGGGAATCTTAGCCAACTGTTGATTCAAATTGGCATCTTTAAACGCGCAAGCTGAAAAATGTCTGCTTTTGGTACGCAGTTTAAGTCAATGAAACGCTTGGACGGACCCCATATTCTCTGCTGAGGTCCAACTCGAAAGTTCTGCAACGAGGCGTCTGGGGGATTTAAAAAAACGGAAGTGAGTGCTGCTTTTAATTAGGGCCACAAACACATGTACATGCTCACACAAAGCCCATAACTGTAGGTACAATTATCTGCCAGATGACGAGCAACAGACCAAAGTGCGAAACCGAGGAGCGGGGGAGTTCTCCTCGAAACTTCACCCAAATCAAAGACGAGACGTGATCACCGCCAACCGCCAAGGCTCCATTGATAACAGGCCACAGGGAGCCACTTCCTATTGTGGTCAAGTGGGGCCCTAGGTTACAGTTTATAGAGATATTAAACTAAGATCTCTTGGGTAGGGAGAAGGGGAGAGCCGTACAAAACTGTTCCAGCGATGAGATGAAATTTGGCAGTTTTAATGGGATTCTGGACAGGGTGAATTACTTCTGTTGACGTAAATATTTGCGTTGTTGAATAGTTTCCACGAGGAGGAAAAGTCTTGTGAAGCAGCATCGTTTGATTTGAATAAACCACATGGACAAAGAGGTCAAAAATCTTCTAACATGTTTTTGTTTATGTCAACATAAATACAAATTATTATTTCACCGAAGAAATTCAACTTTGCTTCAGTCGTAGCTAAAACTGGCAAAGTTAGAGATATTATTTGGTGAAAATTTTAGGCATTGGGAAAAAGGAAAGTCCATCACGTTGTTCTTGGAGCCTGATCATGGGTTTTTTCCGATTCATGTTTTTTTAGTATCTTTTATACAGTTTTTAAGAGGTAACTTAAGCTCTCTGCTGTTCCTGAAAGTTTACTCTTCACTGCGATTGGTTAAAATCACTAACTCCAGAGCATCAGAGGCTGAGAAATAGGAGGAGTGGGTGGTGGAAAATGTCTGAGTTTGAGCAGAGAGCCGCATTAAACAGAAAATCAGGGAATGACGATATGGCCATTTGACCAAAATAGCAGATCGTCACAGGGATGAGATCACGATTCAATTTTTATCACCATATCGCCCAACCCCTGCCCGGTCCCCACGCCCTCTGTCGCGTCTCAAACCCGGTCAAACGCGATCGTCCAGTCAGATCCGTTTTTTTCAGTGACACGTGAAACGAACGAGCTCATTGGTCACCTGTGATTTACAAATAAAATCAAATGTATCTCTCCTCAGATCGTTCATTTTGCAGAAATTCATGATGTTTTTCAGCCCGTAATATTTTTTTCCTTTATTTTTTCTGATACGGACGGATCATATGTGACCATAATGACCTTATTCAGCCCCGCCCACTTTTTCCGTAAATGCAGCTAAACCGTGCTTTCTTTGGGTTGACACTTCCGCTTTTGATGGAGAATTTGGGGAAAGTTTTGAAGCTACAGTATTATACAAAGTAGGTTGATTTGAGTCAAATGTTCAATGTTTATGCGCAACAACAAGTCAGCAACACACCGATTCTCTGGGAAGCTTCATAGCGGCTCTGTAGTCTGCTGATCTTGACAGCAAATAAGTTCTATACAGACTCATGCAAAATAATACAACCCGAAAGATGCGCCCGCAGCAAATTCTGGAATAAAGTGAATATACAGTCCTGATTGGCTAATCCACCTGTCAATCACGTCCATTGGTGACCAAACTCACATTTTCAAGAGGTATACAAGTGTGTATTCTGGATCCCAGGCAAGCCCAACCCTACAAGCGTCAGGTAACTGAAGTCTTGCAGTTTGGCGTTTGTGTAACAGTGTTTTCAAAACCCAAATGAACTTTTACTGCAAGCCAAATGTTAGTCCATTCACTGAACATCGTTTTCATTGATGGAAACGAAGAAGATGGTAACAAAAAGAAAAAAAAACATCAAACTGGAGAACTCCGCTTTGACAATCAAGCTCTTCATACTTTCAACTGCTCTATTTTTGTATGCCGCTTTGTAACTTGTGTTGATAAATGTATTCAACATTGCCATCCAAGGTACCTTTGTGAACTCTTGCTTCACTCTAAACCAAACCTGAAAGTAGTGCCGTAACCCTGGTTCAAAGGCGAGCTACAGTGACGGCTCTTGTGTGTTTACTGGAGTTTGAGACATGGGCCTAAACACAGACGCACAGCACAAACAGCGCAGCAGCTGCATGGCCCGACTTCAGAGGGAGCGGATCGCCTCTAAACAGCGCGGCGCCCCCTCCTGTCCACGCGGGATCCAGGTGCTCGAAGCCCAGCCAAAACAAAGGCCAGACTCATCACCTGTCAGACTCAGACAACGTGAATGAGGGACCCTCGCTCTATGTGCATTCAAGTCGGGGAATAAAAGCAAACATAAAAACTTTGTGTACATCTTTTGACACATCACAGCCACAGTTTAAATTATAGGCTAGTTTCAAAGCAAGGCATGTTTTGAAGTTTGAGAGTTTTGAATAAGGGAAAAAAAAATAAAAAAAAATACAATGGGGCTGCACTTTCCTGGCAAATCCAGAAAGATCTCCCTCTGTATTTTTTGTACAGATTGATGTCAGTCTGTCTGTCAGTTCTCTGTTGTGTCTCAAACCCAGTCAAATGTGATCATCCAATCAGATTTGTTCTTCCGTGACACATGAGAAATGAAGGAGCTCATTGGTAACCTATGATTTACAAAGTTACAGATTAAGAGTTTAGCACTTCGCTCATTGATACTGAAGCCCCCCTGTGATATTTTTTTCCTTTATTTTTTCCAATACAGATGGAACATGCCTGTCCCTGATTGGCTAATCCACCTGTCAGTCATGCCCATTTGAAAACGGGGAGATTCACCGGTGACCAGACTTACATCTTCGTTAAGTACTGAAGAAGTGCATTTTCTGGTAGTCGAATTGAAGACGCAATTTATTGATGTTTTTTTGCTATATGACGAGATTTGGGCTGTAGAGGGTTAAATTATGAACTTCGATGACTCTTTATAGACACAGGCAAATTACTTCAGTGTTGCATTCTGTTGTTTATCTACTGTAGCTTACTTTTTTTCCGGCAATATTGCACATTTGGACTGGCCTGGGAACGCCTTGGGGTCCCACCGGAGGAGCTGGAGGAAGTGTCTGGGGTGAGGGAAGTCTGGGAGTCCCTGCTTGGACTGCTTTCCGGATAAGAGGATGAAAATGGATGGATTATTTTTTTGATTTTTGGAGATAATTCTGCTCTATGGTTTGGTTTCAACATTGTGTTTGTCGTCTGTTTGCTTCAGCAATACGTCTATGATTATAAGCGATCTTGAAGGAGTAAATTTTAAAAATTTTTTAAAAGAAAACGCAATTTGAGTTGCCGCAGTTATGAAATGGCAAAGGCTGCGATAATATAGATTGTCGTCTACAAAGAACAAAATATCCAAATTCATTCTTGTATTAGTTTATTAGTTCATACTGAAAATGCTAATGCTACTGGAGTTGTAGAGAAACCCTTTTTTTTTTCCTTTTCTTTTTTCCCAGTATCATGCAGCCCCATTATACAAACAAACCATTTGAACCAAGCCAATTCCATGTCACGAAACGCTACACCCGTCTGCCAAGTCACTCCTTATGGGTATGTGACACATGTTAAGGTGCTGTCTTCACAAACCTGTTTAACAATCGCAGAGTCTTCATTTAACAGTCAACACCGACTGGTTCACATACTCACAACAAAGGCTAAAGATTTTCGGATGTCGGAAATAACCGCTTCGTGCGATGAGCTAAAAGGTGGCGGTTGAGAGACACACATGGTATTCCCGCTCAGCTGCGTGAATCGGGAATACCCAATCAACACGACCGGATAACAGGAAATATTTCACAAACGAGTGACACTGAAATTTGACAGCATGTAATCTGTGGCGCAGGGTTAGAGACAATACGTGCGTTTTCATTCATCAGGAAAGTGCAAAATCGGATGCCGTTAACAACTCTATATGCAGCTATTAAACTTGAATTGTTATGTGAGAATAAAAGTTTATATAGAAAATAAAATCATTTAAGTGTGAGTTTTATGGGCCAGACTACAGCACATGGGTATGTGAAAGAAATAAAAGAAACAAGTTCTGGATGTTTTTTGAGGGGGTCAGCTGACAAATGGAAGGAGGAATCGAAACTAGGGTTGTCAAAGTATCAGAAATCAGATACTAAACGATACTGCAGCCAGTATCGAGAATAGATGCTCAATTTAACAAGTTTTGATAGTGAGAAAATCTCATACACATGACAAAATTTCTTGAACAGTTTTAGAGTAATCTTGAACTTTACCAACACCAGTATAGAACCACATGATAACTTGAAGAAAGCACTTTTATTTTGTGCTGAAAATTACATTCTATTGTTTTTTTTTTCATCATTGTAGTATCATTAGGCCTGTCATGATAACAAATTTTGAAGTTCGATAAATATAGCCGATAAACGATAATACTGAAACAAATTTTTGCCACTGACACAACAATCCAAGAGCAGATTTAAACCACAAAAACTATTCTAAACCTACAATATTGTAAAAAATGATAAGCTGCAATAAATTAATAGCAGAATGAAATGCTTTAGTTCTTAATTTGCATCTGTAATGAGTCATAGAAGTATTTATTTCAACTTTTTACGCCTTAAATCTGATCATACAGCCAAAAAAATAACCAAAAATGTTCTAGTAGCACAAATAAACTGTAAACACAAGAAATATTCACCCCAAAAAAATATTCCAACTCCAAAAATATTCCAAAACGTTCCAACTTTACTCATATATTGAATGATAAGTCGATATAGTAATTATCGTGACAGCCCTAGGCATCGAAATTGGTATCGAGTAACAAGTCTTTTTCGAAACTGACTTTGAAATTTTTGTATTCTGACAATAAAACCATAACTTTCTCAAATGTAATTCAGAAATTTCCAAGCAGATTTACAAACCCATTATGTCTGAATTGTTCTAAAAGTGTTTTTGGTAAGTTTGGATCACGTTTTCCTTTGAGAAGTGTGTGTTTAAGTTGCTGTGCTCCCCTCGTCGTCTCGGTGGATGTAAAGCTTTTGGCTCGGGTTCAGCTGGCACGGCCCATGATTAATGCTCCGAGTGTGGGACAGTGAAGTGCTAAACTGGCCTCATGTTAATCAGCCAATTGCCTCTGCCTTGGTGCTAATCATTCCTATTAGCTGCGAGGAGCTGGAGGATCTCACTGAACTGCCGCCCCTTCAAAACTGACCCAACACTGACCATGCGCTGCTAATGTTTACGAGAACAAAACAGCGGCGGTCAATTGGTCAATTTATTTGAGCCACTATCGATAAGGGATTCGAAGGATGTTTCTATGTACTGTAATAGAAAAAGTTCCAGATATATTTTTTCTACAAATCATTTCCATTTCTATTAGATTAGAACTAAAAAGTTGGCTGTATACATGATCATAAAAAGTACATTATACTGTATTTTTACATCAAGAAAAGTTCACAACTTCACTTTTTTGGGGTCTTGCCATGGATTTTGAAATCGTGGCAAATATCAATATTAATCAGTAGTATTTTTATTTGCTCCTACTGCTAATCAGTAGTACTAGGAGTATCAGAAGTAGTACAAGTAGATGCAGTAGTGGTAGGTGTGACAGTTGTAGCACAGTTGGGAGAGTGTTTGTCCACTAATCCGAAGGTTAGCGGTTCGAATCCCGCTCCTACAGATGAATGCTGTTGTTGTGTCCTTGGGCAAGACACGTAACCCCCCTTCGCCCCCAGTGTCTGCGTACACTGGTGTATGTGTGTGTATGGGTGAGTGGTTCCAGGATGTAAAGCGTTTTTAGTGCCTTGAAGGTGGAAAAACGCTATGCCCATGTAATTGGAAAACACATGGGCATAGAAAAGAGTTGAGAGCGTGAAGGGATTGGAACGAAAAAAAAATATAAAAACTTATTACATAAACGGCATAAAAAGATCTTTGCTTGTGCTCTGCGTCAGAAGACAGATGAGCCTTGTCTGGTCTTCTACAGGAGTTGTCTGTGGTGTCAGCAGCAGGAGGCCTTTGAAGAAGAAGCCGTTTTGGAGGTGACGCCATTTTGGATCACGCATTCTTAAGAGTTGTGTGCCACGCATTGTCATAGCGCATTACTGGTATCATCACTTATCCCGCTTTGTGACCGTGCCATACTGCCTCCTAGTGAGAGGGAGGACTCAAGTTACCGCCCAAACTCTTGGCAGAAGCTTTGAGGTTGGCAGAGGATATTTTTGGATGGCAAAACAAGTAATTTTTCATTTTGATCCCCGGTATTTTTGAGACATAGACCATATTTCAACAGAATGTCATCTTTCAATATTTATATTTAACATTTTTGGAGAAAATGCTAAGTTTAAACTTTGAAATGTCAAATTCCTGAAAAAGCTACATCATCACAAGGGCAGTTGTTTTAACCTACAATATGTTTACACAAATACTGCATAAAAACGTGTTGTGAATCATGGTAATTCAACTATTCAAAAAGTGCAGTGTAACTTTTCTGTTGGTGAGATGGCAATGCTTTGACTGGAATTTTTCACAGTATGGCATTAAACTTATCTCCATGGCGATAAGCAGGTAACACCACCAGGCCAAGGTACTGGTCAGTAGGGATGGGACAATAAACAGTAATATCGTTTATCGTGGGACATTTTATATAATCGTGATAATCGCCAACAAAGATAATCGTCATTACATCACCAGAATGTGTAAATAAAGCGCTATTTTGTTTAAACGTTTAAATATGGACCTTATTTTATGGACCTTATTCATAATATAAAAATTATAATTATTCATTTCCATACATTTTTTCTGCAACTTTAATAATTATCGTGATATTATCGTTAATCGCCATTATTTTGGCCATGATAATCGTGACGCCAAATTTCAATATTGTCCCATGCCTACTGGTCATATCTGTGGAGAGAGGAGCCCGCTCACAGTTAGAAGTTTTTTTTTTTTCTTCAAGCAATAAGATACCCATAATTGAAAAAATGGAAGATAGATTTATTTCCATAATGAGGAACATTCCAACCAAAGCAAAAACATCTCTATAGAGACAAGCAGAAAACGTGCATGTGTAGAAAAAAAAATGAATAAACTGTAGCCATATTGTACTGCAGTCCTATACAATGGAGTCATAGCGAGGCTTTAGCAGTGAAAAAAGTTCACATTCTTGCCTTCGCTTGTTCTGCTTCCAAATATAATATAGACAAACTTTGGATATTTTCCCCGACAAATACGACAAGAAACAGAACCCAAATCCAAAGACGTGTGTGGTCATTTGCTTATAGAGAAATAAACAGCCTTTTCCTCCATTGGCAGAAAATCACAAATATCTGAGAGGGAGCGACTGACATGACTCGAGGTTGACGGCTTTTCAACAGCTTGGTCCAGTTGAAGTAAGGCCTTGTGTACAACTGTGTATATTAAACACAATGTAAGGCTTTAGATTTTTTCCTTTACAGCTGCGTCCAACCGCGTACGAGTAGGAAGAGTGTTTGGGTTTGAGTGACTGGCTGTGGTTCAACAAGTAGACCTATTGAAGATGTAGAAAAACACACCGGGTGATAATCAGCAGTGGTAATGACTGGTATTAGGTACTAGGACTGTTTTACTTGACAGAAGTTGTCCGCACTTTGGGTGTCACTCATCGGGCCATTCAAATCAAAATGAGAAAAGTACAAGAGAAGACAGGGCAGTGTTTGGGAGTGTCCAAAGATATTTCAAGGCTCAAAGCTGATGTATAATGGTGAATTTATGATGCAGAAAAATATAAGGCAGAATAAGTGTTAAAACTTCAGCCTAAACCCCTTCGGTCTGTAGAATAATTCATAATAAAGTGTTATGTGTTATATACAAAGTTGAGAAAACTGAGGCACTTAAAAGTACAAAATAATTAAAAGGCAGATAAAGTTAAAATAATGCCAGCGCGTTTCAGCCCTTCGGCCTTCATCAGAACAAACTGTAATAACGGTAATAAAGGCTTTTAATTATTTTGTACGTTTTGAGTGCCTCAGTTTTTTCAGTTTTGTATTTGAGACTGGTCCCTACACTGAACCGCACCAAAAAGGACAATTTTAGCACTCCTGCCTCCAGCTTTTTGCAGTGTTATGTGTTATTTGTGAATCTTTGCAATATGATTAATGATTATGCCAATTCAAGAAAATTAACTAACTAACTAACAATATGGTAAAGACGTAAGTGTGTATTTATATGACATTTAAAGGAGATTTAAAGTACTTGTTACAACTATAACATTTATAATTTTTAACAAATTCTGAATATGTGTTCAGTAAAAACATATGTATTTATGATGCTAACAAGATAGTAATAGGCTCTGAGCACAGCCGCATGCTAGCTAGCTCGCCATGTCTCAAAGCTAACAGTCACGTTCATTAAAATCGGAAAACAACCTATTAAAATTGTATTAGAATTAGAATAAAGGCTACCCAATTACTTTTATTTGTAGAATACTTCAGTTCGTGGCGGCGTTTTAATATTTTTTATGCCTCAAAATTAGCATTAGCGTTAGCATTGAGGCACAAACCTTTCTCTTCCTAAGTAGTATTCATTTTATTTGTGTAGCTTTTAACACATTTTCAGTGACATCCACCCGCAGCTCCCTGTCCACTGCCTGATCTTTAAATATTTATTCATTTTAGCGTGACTCGGCAAAAACCTCAGAGATACAATAGGACAGGAAGTAGTGACGCTAACGGTGAAGTTGCCAAGCGCTACTGTGCACAGAGCCTCTAGTCTGGTGGAGAGTAATGGACGGTTTGTTTTATTTGGCACTGGATTGTAACACATTCGTTTTCAGCAGAGGTTGATTTGAAGTCTTTATGAACATTATTATCATTATTAAAACAGCATTATTAATTAATTTATATAAAAAATGCATGAATCCAATCTGTGAAAAACAAAAGATAACTGTAATCTTGACTGACAGGGATTGGCAAGATAAGAGTAGTATTAAAAGACCGGAACAATAAACAGTATCAAGACTCCTCCCTTGTGATCAAACAATAAGAATATTTAAGAGACAGCTACAAGATTCAAAAATTACTCTGCTTATGTCATGTACTGAGATGTTACCGGGCAGAGAGAGCTGAGAAGCAAAACAAGAGGACTAAATAATTTACTGAGTAGACATGAACCCTATTTGCTTGAACAAATTGAAGGAGATTGGATGGAGTTTGTTCCTTCACTGGTCTGATTGTGCCCACGAGAGCTCCTGCCACTTCAGCAGTCATCGCGTTAGATTTTTGACAGGTTCCTGAGTCTTCTACCACCTGTCCCGTCAAAGTAATAGACACGCAGTTGACGGGAGGTACCCAAGAGTCTGAAAGTGAAAATGGGAAGAGAGGTACCTCAAGGGGGAATCAAAGTGTAGGCCGAAATCTGGTCTGACAATCTCCGCTCGCTGTAAAGAGAATGGATAAGCTGCGAAGGGAGAGGTCTGAACACTGTTATTCACACTCAAAATGGCTTCCCTTCAGTCAAACTTAGACAAGTGAAGATAGATGCCTTTTCAATCTAAAATATATATAACACTTTTGTATTCTGTTTAAACTAGTTGAACAAAGTGAAATTGTTTTTTTTAACTTTTTCTTTCCGGTGTTATTTAACAAGCGACAGTACAGAGGCTTGTAATCTCTTAAACTATTATTACACAAAATTGACTCTTGTGAGCTTTAAGACATGTTAGGATGCTGTTACCTCATCCAAAACTTACCTGGAGTTGTGTTTTGTTTCATTCCCACATGTTCGAGTAACCCTTTATTATTGGTCTGTCTACATCTTCAAAACTCAAAATGCTCTGTTCCATCTTATGAAGAGGCAGTTTAAGTTAATAGGTACATTTTACCTTTTGTTCAGTTGAGATTAGCAATTCCATGGCTGAACTCAAACAAATGATTCCAGTGAAGGTGTATGGAGTTTAAAAACACGGTGGAGCACTTTCTGTATAACCATATGACATAAGAAGGTGGAACAGCGTTTTCTGAGAGAAGAACTCTTAAATATGCAGGGTTTGTGTGTTAAACGTGTGTGAATGAAACAAAACACAACTCCCCGCCCTTTAAGTATCCAGTTTTGAGATTAACATTTTGGGTAGTTGAAGAAATATCGAGATTAATTCAACAAGTATTTCTCCATAAGGTTTGACGTAAAGACAAGAGAACTCACAGGTTTGAAGCTAGAACTCAAAATATTGCAGAACAAAAAAGTGTATACTCTCTATTCCACTGCCACATCATCAAAGAGAAGATCTTTTTGGGAGCATCTAGGACCTAATGGAGGAGCCAGGACCAGACAGGAACCAACGCCCAAAATAATAGTTGTCTGAGGGACAGGTGAGAGACTACAGGTGAACCAGCGCTTCAGACTTCAAGGCCAATGGTAAAGCTTATCATTATCAATGTCTGTGTTTAGAGCACCAATTGAGACAGGAGACCACGCTCAAAATGTGGAAGTTTGAAAGACGAAAATCTGTTGAAAGGGCATTGTTCAGCAAAAACTGTTGTTGTGGGTTGATTACAAACCTGTCATGGTAATTACTTTATCGACCTCAGTATATGAGAGTTAAAACAATATATTTTGGGGCTCGATATTTATCATGTGTACAATTTCTTTGCCATAGAGGGGGATTTGGGGAGCAGCAGAGGGTAGAAAAAATGTACTTCTATGGCTTATTATTCATTCACTTATTGAGGCTCATGGCTTTGAACGATGCAGTATATTTTTAAAATGGTTTTACTGGGGTTATTGTCAATGTGTCAGAAGTTTCAATATTACCGTTTATTACGATATTTCTCTGTGGCAATATATCATGCTTCAAAATGTATTATCGTAGTTAATTAATGCTTCGTTATCATAGACTGTATAAAGAAGTGGACTAAGTGAGAGTGACGTCAAATGAAGCTTATTGAGGCTGGAGCAGTTATAGCGGCGAATGTGGAGCCAAGTTCCATATTTGGAATTTCGACCCCAAGTATCGTAGCAAACAAAGAGCCAATCCGGAGCGAGGCTGCTGAAAGTAAACGATGTCAATCAAACCTGTTGGCTAACACTATGGAAGCGACCTCGGGGAAAGAAGGCGCCTGATTTGTCTGTTATTAATGTTCATATCTTGACTTGGGGACATAATAGTGAAATAAAAATACCAGGATCATGTAGATCATGACGAGGCTGAGTCAATGGAGCCAGAAGTGCGTCCACGATCACTTCCTATTTGGAATACGGCGGCTAGCAGGTTAGCCATGTCCATTTATATATGCAGTATATGTTCGTTATCTATAATGGATGTCTTCTCTGGTGAATTCTAGTGAAATTAAAGTGCAAAAGCAAGATATTTAAAAAGGTAACATTTGGTCTTGGTTCAATTTTTAATAGCGACTATGCTAAGTCATAGCTATTGTTGTCCAAATCGTGCTATCCGATTTTATTTTATGTACAAACTTAAAACTTTAAATGCTTAAATCCTTGAGTTCAGGCAACCATTGAAATGCAAATTATAGTTCCATTAATCTGCCGCTCTCGAGGTTTAAATTAACACCTCAAATTTCATAAAATATTCAGGATTCAAGTAATTAATTTAAATGCTGTCATTAAAAATAGATTAGAAATTATGTACAAACTCACAAACAAGCTGTCACCCACCTCATTGTTATCAACAGCTGTATACTAAAGCATACAGTAACTCCCAGGTTTCCAGAGGTTAATTTGCACAGAAAGGTTGGGAAAAACATTGGTCTAGCTGAACAACGCGGTCCTCATTTTGAATGCTGCTCAGATGGGATTAAACAAGCGTGCAGTTCTGGCACCCAGGAACGCCATAAACAGTGCCGCTTTTGTTAATTATTCACGGATCTCAATATCACCAAGACCTTCCCCATTTGGTTTTAGTCGAGATACCTTCAAATAACTACTAGCTGTGTTACAGTGGCTCAAATGTTGTCGATATTTCTCATAATACTTGGCTTTAGTCTGTTATTTTGTTCAATATTTGACATCTTAACAGTTTATCCGAATGTTTTCTCGTTTCAAACTTAAACAAAACCCCAAAAAGTTGAACAAGTACAAATAACTTACAAGAAATCTTCCAGGAGTTGTTAGCCCCTGCTGTGGCTGATTGAGCTATATCAAAACACTGCGTAAATCATCTGGTTAGCATTAGCGATATTTGGCATTTTGGGCAGCTTGGCGTTTTGTTTTATGTTGTCAAAATGAACGGAAATATTTAGGCTTGACACACGAGATCATTTCTGGTTTGAATTCGGTCGCATTTTCAGACGGCAATAAAAGGCCTCAGTCCACTCCTCCGTGAACCACTGGATTCAATATAAATGTATGCAACTTAAAGACTAGCCTTGAAGTACAGTGAATCATAGGGCAAGAATCTGCCTCGAGAGCCGCCACTTTACAGAACTATTCAAAAACAAGTAGGTTGTTTTTCGCCAAATAAGGCAAGAATTTGACCCTGTGTCCTGCAGTGTCAAACCCTTTGTGTCCAATATAGCTCAGAATAAAGCCAAACTGCACAAATGTGTATACAATGATAAGTAATGGGTGGCTGATAGGCAGAAATCCAGGGGAGAGCTCAACAAGGTTCCAAACACCTCTGACTGCATGTTGTGTTGTGTTTCTCAAAGTGTGGTACGTGTCCCACTGATGGTAAGCAGGCTGTTTCTGGTGGTACGCAAGGTCCTCCCCGTTTGTTTAACTTAGAGTCAATTTCATTCAGATTTTGGTCTTCCTTTAGGTAAGTCCTTGTTTAGAACTACTGAAGACATGATGTAGTCCTAGTTTAGAAGTTTAATCCAGATTCCTGTTTTAGACCTGGTGGTACTTGAACAGAATAAAGTGAAAGTGATAATTGAAAGTGGTAACTGGTGCGAAAATGTTGATTCTTCAAAACAAAAATCCCAAACACTAAAACTACAAACTTTCACCTGATTTGACTTTTTTTAATGAAATCTTAAAACTGAAAGATGAATTAAGACATCTTCTAATCTTGTTTTCTAAAATAAAATGGCCTCATAATATTCATGCTATTGTTTTATAAGTTTTAGTAGCAACCACAGACTGTAAATATAAATGGACATAGCTAACCAGCTAGCCGCCGTGTTCCAAATAGGGGAGCATGGGCGCGGTTCCGGCTCCATCGACTCTGGCTCCAATTCACTTTGTATTGAGAAACTGTGGCCCCTCTCTCTGTAACTGCTGCTGTCAGACTCGTCATTTTGGTCTTAAAATGTTCGTATTAACCCTCTACATGATCCTGGTATTTTTATTTCACTATGGTGTCCGTAAATCAAGATATGAACATTAATAAAAGACAAATCAGGCGCTTTCTTTCCCCGAAGTTGCTCCCGCTATCGTTAGCAACAGGTTTGATTGACAGCTTTGCTAAGGCCCGCTCCCTGCTAAATCAGCGGTGCGGGCGGAAAGGGTCGTTACCTTCAACAGCCTCACTCCAGATTGGCTCTCTGGTTGCTATGATACTCGCGGTTGGAATGGCAAATTACCTTCAACGCCTCACTTCCGATTGGCTCTCTGGTTGCTATGATACTCGCGGTTGGAATGGCAAATATGGAACTCGGCTTCAAACTGGCCCCTATAACTGCTCTGGCCTCGACGAGCTTCATTTGACTGGAGCCGAATGCTACGGGTGACGTCACACTCCCTTAGCCCCTTAGCCCACAGTCTATGGTGGCAACATATTGACCGCAGTTGTTCGTTCCAATAGAGTCATCTTTTGATCTTAAAAACAAGCATAAAAATGTGGTTCGGATTATTGAAAATCTTCCTTTGCCGACTTTAGACTTTTCCCAAACACCAGACAAGGCTGTGTTCGCCTGTTGCGCGCTGTGTGAGGACTGACACCCATAATAACCGTGTTTTACCCTAAACTGAATTAGCGAGGAGGCTGGGAGGGGCCCCACCTGCCATCAGCCTGAATGGGTCACCTTCAGAGGCTGACGGTTCTATTGTGGTGAGCGCATTTGCCCAAACACGTCCAGGCACAAGTCGCGTGTGAGGAGAGGTGTGAGCTGTTAAGTACTAGCTGCGCAAAGATGACAACATGTTTGAGGTGCGTCAAAGAGAAGTCACGCTCACGGGTTCTATTCCACTGTTTGTGTTGGGATTTACTACAGATTTCAAAAAATACCAGAGGAGAAGAGACACAAAGATCAACTAGAGCTAATGGAATCTGAAATGAACAGGTGTAGTAGTGAAACTGAATAACTGCATTACTTGCTTTTGGATCAAAAGGTGAACAGGGAGTCTAGCGAAACTTAAAAGGTCTTATATTACGCAAAAATTGACTCTTGTGAGATTTAAAGGCGCATTGTGTAACTTTTCTGGTTGAGGGTCTACCACCTTTTCTTTTCTCTGTGGAGATGTTATTGCTTTGTCTGGAATGTTTCACAGTATGGCATTAAACCTTTTTAACATAAAGGAGATCAAACCAGGCCAATTTACAGGTCAGATCTGTGGAGTGGCAACCCCGCTCACAGTCAAAATGCCTGTTTTTCTAGGTATTTTTGAGCAATAAAACCACCTGCGATTGAATATATGAATACATTGTTCAATAAATGATGTAAGGAATTATATCTTTGCTGCTCAATATTTCTCTGCAGAAGTGGACAAATTGTTCATTTTTGTGATTTCAGCCGAAGAGGAAAGAATAAGTAATTTTGGTGATTCATGGTAGATAATAATCAAGTACTTCATTTCACAGTGTATGTATGGTGGCTCAAGTTTTATTTTGTTTTTTTTACTATATCGTTCTTTCAGAAGAGGTTTAGCTTTGATTACCTACATTGGGGTTATTTGTCATTAAGCATTAAGTAGTTTCAATAGTATCCTTTTTATTGTGGTATTTTCTATAGCACTATATCACACTTCAAAGTTATCGTGACAGCCCAGTGTAAAGCTACTCCAAACTATGTTGTGTTGGGAAAAAAAAACAACAATTTTTTGCCTGGGATCCAGTATCCAGTACTTTTTCAATACTTTACAAAGATGTGAATGAGTCTGGTCACCGGTGAATCTCCGCGTTTTCAAATGGGCATGATTGACAGGTGGATTAGCTAATCAGGGACAGGCATGGTCCGTCCGTATCGGAAAAAAATAAAGGAAAAAAAAAATCACAAAGGGCTGAAAAACATTGCGGATTTCTGTTAATTTGAGGTGATAAATTTGATTTCATTTGTAAATCATAAGTGACCAATGAGCTCCTTAGTTTTACATGCGTCACTGAAAAGATCAAATCTGATTGGACGATCGCATTTGACCGGGTTTGAGACACAACGGAGGACGTGGGGACCAGACTGATATCAATCTACATAAAAAATACCGAGATATCATTCTGGATTTGCAAGAAAGATTTGGTGTTGAAAAAATAACATTCTATTGTCGAAATCCGTATCGAGTATCTTTTCCTTTGTACCGAGTTTGAAATTTTAGAATCATGAAAACACAAGTCTACAGGGTTTCAAACTATTACCAGCGACTTTCCCATGAAGTCTATCTGAAAACCGGAAATCTGCAGACTTTCCACAGAGACAAAACAGTGAAAATGCATGTTTGGGACAAGTGGAGTCTGCCAAACGGCTCTGCTCCGAGTTCCCCTTTGGCTTTTATCTGCGGGGCATCAGAGAGGTAGCTTCAGTCTGTAGCCTTTATCACAGCAAACATCTGCCTCTGTTGTGAGAGAGGAACACAGCCATTTGTTCAAAGTGAAATAGACACAAAAGACTGAGAGGAATTAACTATTTAACAGCACGGTCTTGGTTAAATATTCATATTAATCCAGCGCAGAACGAGAGGTGCCCGTCAAGCCTTTCTATTCAAGGCAATTAAAAGGGATTTGCATCTTTTGGTTTTGCTCAGAGCGCGATAGGTCTGATCAAAACAATAACTTAAGCTGTCAATGTCAAAGATCGGCGTGACGTTTTGTTTTAACTTAGCTCCGGGAAAACGCGCTCTTAAGACGAAGTAATGACAGGGCCAAGCTAATCGTGTGATGGGATTGACCTCTCAGCCCACAGCATGTTCCAGAGACTTTCAAAATGTCAATTATGCAGCTACTGGAACTAATGCGGCAAGAAAAGCAGTGACAGGAAAAATATGTTCCTCTTGATTTTGAAAGAAGCCAAAAGGAATGAATGAAAATTATAGGCCAAAGTACTAAATCTGTACTTTCTGATATTAGGACCAGTCCAAAAAGGGCCGAGACGAGGCATAAAATAGACTATGGAATCTAGTTAGTGTAGTCCTATCTCTTTAAGGAATACATATTGTGCTTGTGCCTGCTATATAGTTATAATCTACGACATCCGTGGATCATTGTTATAATTTGCACATTTTAAATCGCAAACGACTTAATAAAAGGAACAAGTTCGCTGCCTTCCGTGTTAGTAGCCGACGTCGCCATAAACATCATCGCAACAAAGAGTCAGCAACTCCGATGGATAGCTGCAGGTCACGGTAGCGAGGAGCAGATTTGTTTTTCATTTGTACCAAAATGACTATGCAATGCTGCCGAATCCTACGTGTATCACTGATTAAGAAAACAAAATTGAAGAACAAAGTCAGTACAGAGCAGTGGGCGTGTACCAGTGGCGATGAAAACGGGGATTGATCGGCAAAATGGCGTCTTGAAAATAAGCGATTAAAGATTGCTCAAACATGCACGAATCACTCCAATTACAACTTCGAGAGGGTCAATGAGAAGGAAACAACTATAACATAACTATCAAAAGCTCTGAAAAGTTCTGAAAAGCTCTGCTTTAAATTGAATTCATAGTGTGAGCGCAGCATCCTAAATACTGGATCAGAGTAAAGAATAGTTATATAAACAAAAGGAAAACTAGTTTACATATGAAATACCAATTAACAATTCAA
Source organism: Periophthalmodon schlosseri (assembly GCA_000787095.1). Classification (NCBI taxonomy): domain Eukaryota; kingdom Metazoa; phylum Chordata; class Actinopteri; order Gobiiformes; family Gobiidae; genus Periophthalmodon; species Periophthalmodon schlosseri. Next base: position 62,299 of record KN470935.1, read on the forward strand.
ATTCTAGATAGATTTAAAAGATTTTTTTATGCATCGCGCCTTAAGCATTAGAATTTTAGCGTATTTTTTGTGAAAGAAGTGGATATAAATGTGTGATGAAAACGTCCACGATAGCAGTGGTATTCTGTCCTCATGTTGAAGGCATTTTAAAGCATTGTTTGAAAGCATATCTCCTGTCAGAGCCTCTCAGTGTGGAAGCGTTTCGTCGTCTTTGAACAGAGGTTTAAACCGAACGGCCCTGGGCTTCGGTTACAACTAATGATGCTCCGGAGAGGCCCCCCCCCCCAAACTTCGCATGTATCCGTCCTGTTGAGGTAACCTTGAGAAATGAGGCCCAATACTCTGGATGAAGACACTGATGCCCTACCAGGGTGATGCCGGGGAAGTATTAACATTGTCGATCTGATCAAATAAGCAAGTCAAGAGTAATTAGTTAAAGGACGTATATTACGCAAAATTTAAGCCATGTTATAATGTTGTTACCTCGTCAAAAACATACCCGGAGTTGTGTTTTGTTTCATTCACACATGTTTGAGTAACCATTTATTATTAGTGTGTCTACATCTCCAAAGCTCAAAATGCTCTGTTCCACCTTGTGATGTCATTAAGTGGTAGTTTTCAAGTTAACAGCTGCCTTTTAACTTTTGTACAGTAGAGATTAGCAGTTCCAGGTCTGAAATTGTCCACATTGTCCAGTCAAGGTGTATGGAGTTTAAAAACGCAGATCAGAAAAAACAGATCAGAAAATAGCGTAATATGAACCCTTTAATTGATAATATTTTTTTTATTAATGCTAATGTAATGCTAGTGTTGTCACAATTATCCATTACAATCCCACAGATAAAACATGCTCCTTTTTTAGTACTGGAATGTCCTTTTCATATACAAACTGATAGTATTTTCTTTACGTTACCGTGGAGGTCTTATACTAGTTCAGATAAAGCTCAAACTGACCAAAACTGAAAGCTCAAATTTGTTTCTGTTAATGTGATTTTTTTTGCAGTATTGATACTTGCTCAAACGAATCTAGTTTCAATATTAGTTTTAGTCGATTAGTATCTGATTTTCGATACTTTTGACAACTTTAAGGACTAAAAGAATAATAAGTCATTTCAAAGCAATCTATACTTACAAATAAACTTAAACGTTTGTGTATCTGTTTGGTTTATGTCATATTAAGAATTTTTTCAAAAAGCTTGTCACATAGTTGAGGAATTGTGATCTATTTAGTGCGTGAATGAAAAAAAAAATTCTTGGTCATGATGTAAATAATCGCAAATAACTAAAATTCTGACGTTTTTTGTCTCAGCATAACACTAAAATTAGATATTGCGAGATCCCTAGTCGTATGAAATCAGTTGCATGGTAATTTGGCAAGTTTTTAAGCCAGATGCCCTACATGTAGTTGCGTTACTGTGACTGGGGTATGCGGTAAAGCTTAAACAGTACTTCTGAGGTGAGTTTTAACATTTTACAATGAGGAAACACTTAGCGGTACTTAGCTTGCATCTGTAATGAGTCATAGAAGTTATTAATTCAACCTTCTATGGCTCAAATGTTATGTTATTGCCAAAAAATAGCCAAAAATTTCCTAGTAGTGCAAAGAAAAAGTACACACAATAAACGCTGACTCCCAAAAATTTTGTTCTGTCCATCATACACTGAACGGTAAGTCGATATAGTAATTATCACGACAGAGACTGCAGTTGGAAAGTAACCGTAGCTAAATCTGGTACAAATCGTCTTTTCTTTTGTAAGATTAATGAATTTGCAGACGGTCCCTAACAAATAAAGAAAGACAGTCCCCGGCCTAATGCGGGTTGAAGTGTCTTACCCAGGGAGGTATTTTGGGGGGAAAAAACTACTAATTCCGAGCCCTGTATCATTTGTCTGAGAAACTTTTAATAAGGAAAAATATCTTCAGTGTCTCAAGTGTCAAGCGTTTTTCCATCCCAAATACATACTTAGTGTCACTTAAAAGACAATTTCGAAAATAGTGCTTTGGGTGATTGACAAATATTTATTCAAAAGGTATTTAAAGAAGAGCAAATGCCACCGTAAATTATCTGTTTGACATAAAGATGAAGGAAACGGGACTAAAAATAACACATCACTTGGACATATTCAAATGACGCAGCCCTCAGAACACAGTATACAAGAAAACACAGCCTAAAACGCAGTATATTTTTAAACCAGGTCTAAACGCGAGAGCCATGCCATGAGGTACGATGGTAAAGAACGCAAACGTATGTGTAAGAGAGGAACGAGGTACGCCTGACAATTTTGGAAAATACATATATTGTTGCATTTTAGTTTAGTTTTTTTAATTTACACATATCACGACTATAATTCAAATGGCAATTTATGTATTTATGTAAATCCGTATCCAGGTGCAAAATGACTCGAGGGAAGACAGATATAAACTGCTAGACCATGTTAATAGTAGTAGTCTATTCAGCAAAAAAACATTACCTTAAAGCCACAGTAAGTTACTTTTTAGCCAAAGAAATACACCTAAAAGCATGTTTTTGTTGTTGTTGTTGTTTTTTTCTTTCCAAAGTATGTTTTTAACTTTTCATTTCCATGGAATCGTGCGGGTGACGAGCCACCTCCAATTTTCATACACAAAATAATAGTACTTGCTTTACCGTGAGATCTTATACTAGTTCTGATAAAGCTCAAAATGACTGATTTTTGATACTTTTGACAACCTTAATAAGGGCTAAAAAATAAGTCATTAAATTGCAATCTATACTTAAGTAAACCTAAAGTTCCATACTGTACCTTTACAAGCAGATTTTCAAATTGCGACCACCTAAACTACAACTTCAAGTGTCCTTTATCTTTACGTAACGTTTCGGATTTATTTGTAAACGGTCACATGCAGCGCTTTTCTACCTTCAAGGCACTCGAAGCGTTTTACATCAAGGAACCACTCACCCATTTACACCATAGACTATATATAAATGGACATAGCTAACTTGCTAGTCGCCGCGATCCAAATAGGAAGTGAAGGGGCTGCTTTTAACAGCCTCGCTCCGGATTGGCTCTTTGGTTGCTATGATACTTTTGATTGGAATTCCAAATAAGGAAGTCTGCTCCAAATTCACCCCTATAACTGCTAGCGTCGATGAGCTTCATTTGACTGGAGCCGAACGCTACGGGTGACGTCACACTCGCTTAGTCCACTTCTTTATACAGTCAATGATTCACACACACATTCAGACACTGGTGTACACAAACACTGGGGACGAGGTGGGTTAAGTGTCCTGCCCAAGGACACAACGATAACAGACAAAATACTCAAACAAATGATGAATGCTAAGTAAAATGAAATTATACATAAAATGCTGCCTCTTGGCCAAGTCGTCATAGCAAATAATAAGGTGTTTTCAACTGACTTACTGACTTAAATATTGAATTAAAAAAAAAAAAAGGCAAAAAAAAGCTATTTAAACATGATCACAATTCATCTTGGAGCCCGACTGACAACTTGAAGCAGTAATAATTAGTGCAGGTTTGGACAGGAGCAGAGCGAGGGATGGGTGGATTGGTGGGGGTCTGGTGAGGGCCCTATGAGTGTGTGCCAGCTTCAAAACATCTCACCAGGACACAAAGGAAAACTGACTGACTGTTTATTTTGACGGCTCGGACCCCCCTGGCTTCTCTCGAGGTCTCAAAGGATCCCGACTGAAACTATTATCCAATTAGCAAGAAGTGGACCGGCTGAGGCACCTGTGTGGGGCCCGGGGATCCGAAAGACAAATGGGTTTTTAAATCTAATATTAGTCAAGAATAGAGCCATAGGGATTGTGTAATGAACTGTAATGAAGACAAGGCAGTATCTGTGACCCCGAGTTCAATTTAATTAAAAGAATGGTACCTCCTTAACTTCGGAAATGGTAACATAAAAACTACAGCGAAAGAGTAACGCGACGTTGTGCCATGTAAAAGCATAAGGAGAAAACGGACGGAAGCTAGTCTATGTTGGTTACACTGTCAAAATAAAACAAAACTGATCCTATTATAAAGAAACTCCAGCAATGCCTTCAAGGTTTCTAGTCCCTGGAACTGTGTAATGAACTAGGAAGGGCATCTGATGTAAAATGGATTTGTGAATTGCTGTAGCCATGAAACCCTGACGCATCAATGCCTAAAACAATTTCATTCAAGTTTTGTGCAGTTTCAAAAGTACGACAAATGAGTCATCTCTTTGGTGTAAAAGGGGACACGACTAAAATGATAATTATAAGTGTTGTACGAAGCCGAGCCTTTGCTTACGACACTTTTCTAAGTGGGTGCTGTGACGTTCAATAGACAATAATTGTTCCATTTTTAAGGTTGTTGTGTTGGTTTAAAAACAAAATAAAGTTTCACCAAGAATTTTAGTATAAACTAAAATCTAAAACATGCAAAAACTGGTCCATATAAGTTTATAACGTCGCTGTGTAAAAGCTAATTCCAATGAATGGAACTGTATTAGTTTATCAGTTCACTTCAGTCTTTTCTCAAATGTTAAAGCTTTTGGAATTGTGCAAATCTTTTCAGAAAAATCGCAATTACATTTCTTTGCAGCCCTATTCTCTAATCAGATCCTTGAGCTCCTGTGGCTCAGAGAATAGACTTTAAAGCAACTCTGCTTATTACAAGTCTCTGCATGGACCAGCACCAAAGAACATCTCCCACATGTTAGAGCCACATGAACCATCTCACACTCTGAGGACTTCAGGGACCAGCCTCCTGTTGGTGCCCAGAGTCAGGACTAAAGCAGGACTAAACCAGGACTAAACCAGGACTAAAGCAGGACTAAACCAGGACTAAACCAGGACTAAACCAGGACTAAAGCAGGGAATGAAGCTTTTCAGTTTCTGCAGCTAAAACCTGGAACAGTCCTGAAGATGCGAGACAGGCCTCTACTTCGACAATGTTTAAATCCAGGCTCCAAATGGTTCTGTTTAGCTGTGCAAATCACTGAAAGGTTTTTATTCTTCACTCCTGTCATTTAATGTTAATTTTATGACGATTATTTATGTTTTGATTTGTTTGTATTGTGATTTTAATGTCTTTCTTATTCTGTAAAGCGCTTTGAATTACTCTGCGTACCAATTGTGCTATGCAAATAAACCTGCCCACTGGAGATGAGCACATTCAGACAGACTTGACTGGGGACATGCCTTTGTTCCGTGACTCGCGGTGCTTACTCCTCTGCAGCCGCTTCCTAAATGCTGAAAAGAAAACCACAACTTTTTCTGTTAGGCTCTGAGGTACTTCCCGATGGGACAAAGCACAGCCCTGGCTTGTGACAGCTGTGCCTAAAATCTGTCTCCCTTCCAATTTCTAAAGCACAAGAACTATGCCTGGAGGAATTCAGCGCAAGGTAACTCAACAGTCGTGCGGTTAGGGAGTTCCATAGCTTTTGGACAGTTCAAACCCTAAGCATTATGGGATTAAGAAGGAGCACAAAAACAAAACGCTAGTTCAAATAGGGACGTTAGCATCTCTATTATTTCGCTTTTTATGTCTAAGGTTTCTTTAAAAGTGATCTAAGCTTTGATCCCGATTAATTATGATCGTGACTGTAATTTGTACATGAAAAACAAACAGAATGCTGGCGGGACATCAGAGGAGGACAAGATGCGACGTTACATCAGTTCCTTTAGGGTTTTGAAAGGCAAATATAAAACAAAGATGAGTGATGCCGCGCAGGTGAGGGGGGCGTGGCTACGAGGGAATCCCGAGCGTGTCCAGTCGCCATGGTGACAGACGATAACCGTGTACACGCAAGGTCCCTGGTGCTACAGTGTGTTTTCTGGCATGTCTATGTATAATTATAGAGAATTAACTACTTCTGTGTTACTCATGTGGCTTAACTCGTATTACTCAGGCAACTAATAAGTACCGTAACGTCCCTCTGCCTGTCAGATCTTCTCCGTCTGTAACACCGTTTAAAACTAGACCCACCTCTTCTCCCTGGCATTTAAAAGGTGCTATAATACAAAAAAATGGACTAATGTGAGCTTTTAGCCATGTTATAATGTTGTTACCTCCCCAAAAACATACCCAGAGTCATGTTTTGTTTCATTCGCACATGTTTGCGTAACACTTTATTATTAGCCTGTCTACATCTCCAAAGCTCAAAATGTTCTGTTCCACCTTGTGATGTCATGAAGTGGTGGTTTTCAAGTTAACAGCTACGTTTAATTCAGTAGAGATTGGTAATTCCAGGGCTGAAATTATCCAAATGATTCTAGAAAAGGTGTATGGAGTTTAAAAACACAGTGTAGCACTTCCTGTATTAAAACATGACATCACAAGGTCTTCTGTTTGAGACAAGAACTCAGCCTAAATATGCAGAATGTGTGTGTTAAACGTGTGAATGAAACAAAACAGCTCCAGGTCTGTTTGTGAGGAGGAAACATCATTTTAACATAGATTTGAAAATGGCATAATATGGCCCCTTTAATACTAGTTAGACTTGTACTGTTTTCTTACGGTTTGTAAAGCGTCTTTGATGCAAGTTATGTTTTATTATTATTTTAGTATTGGCTAAAAGCATCTATACCGGACCATTCCTCAGTATATGCATGTGTTTGGAAGGAGAATGAGTTCACTATAGGGTAACAAAATCTACCACTATTCCGTTTAAAATTTTTGTAGGGATTTCTGCTTTAAAATCCAACACTAATTAACAACTCCAGACCAAGGTTTAGTTTTGTTTTCATACCTGACAGTTTCAACTGCTCAGTAGCAAAATTAACTAAATTAACGGAAGACCAGATGAACCTCATTGGGCTATTAATTAACAACTTCTTCTGATGATTTTAAATATATATAAGCTCTCCTTTATATATATTTAAAATCACAAGCAAACAGACAAGCAAAACCTTTCAAAACAACATGTTGGCTTGTTATCATAATATTCACCATTTTGCTCTGAACTTCACCTCTTAACTTGCCTCACATTACCCGTCGCACCTTTAGAGTGACCATAGACACAACAGACCGAAGAGGAAGAGCCCGGGGCAGTACGGATTTTATGCTCGAATACCAAAAACGCTTCCTCGTCTTCGACTCCAGGCTAAATCCTGGTCTAAAATGAAGACTGACAGGTCTAGCACCAAGCCTGGCCCACACAGAGAGGGGACACCCGCGCTGCCGACGGGACAACGGCCTCCGACATCATTCAACGCTGTAATCGACACAGAGGCTGGGTCCTGGACAGACATTTTTTAAATACCTGAGGGCTATTTACACACCTGCCCAGTGAAAGGAGGGGGGCGCCGGCTCGAGACGCTCCACAATCGGCCCGATTACGACACAAGAGATGCTCTGATTGACCGCCCAAGGATGACAACGCAAACATAGTAATAAGAGGGTGTCTACAGCGAGGTGTCAAAGGTAAATGAGAGAGGGCAAGCTTGTAAACACAAAGGTGGGACTTAAAACGTGCGTTAAGTAACTTTTCTGGTGGATGTTTTGAGGCGTGATGTTCCAGAGTACAGCATTTAACTTAAATATCTCCATGGAGACAAGGAGGTCACTGCATCAGGCCAAGCTACAAGTCTAAATTTTTGAGAGTTGACCCCTGCTCACAGTAAGAATGCATATTTTTGAGCAATAAAAACACTCATAATTCAATAAACACAAGGTACACTTAATGCCACACTGGAACATTCTATGCACGTAGTGGATCCCCTACCAGAAAAGTTACATAGTGCAGCTTTAATGCTTTTGGTTTACCGTATTTTCCGGACTATAAGTCGCACTTTTTTTCATAGTTTGGCCGGGGGTGCGACTTATACTCAGATGTGATTTATATGTGAAATATATGTTTTTTTCTTCATTATTATGCATTTTTTGGCTGGTGCGACTTATACTCCAGAAAATACGGTAGTTTGTTTTTCAAATTTTACACCTATTTTTTAGCACAATATAGACATTTTTGCGCTCACAATCAGTATAAGTGCAACAAAAACTTTGCTCCGACAATTGTTATTTAAGTGAAATATATTTACTGTATACGTTAAGCAAAAAATCTCAAATAATGGTTTAGAACAGAATGGTTTAGTTTGGAGCAAATGAATGGCAAAATAATGTGTGAGTGTGATCAGGTTAGTGCAGTGTAAAGGATGTTGTAAACAAAAATAATCATGTGCAAAAGATTTAAAGGGCAACCCACATCCGTGCCTAATATAAACTCTACTGTGAATAAACAATTATGATATCAAGCTCGCTGTTTATCTTTAGTTTTATTCTAATGTGTTTGAAGAGGTCACGACATCAAAAGAGTAACATATTTTGGAGCGTGTCTGAGTTAGGTAAACTTGGGCTGAAAAGAGGGTGGGTGGCCTCGGGGGAAGAACCTGCAGTGTAATCAGTAGCGCGGTGTAATTACAGGCCACAGACTCGACGACGCAGAGTTCAATTTGGGGCTGAAAGGGAGGTCAGCCATTAGCCTAATATTCATATGTCACGGAGCGAATTCCTGTGCGCAACATCAACGCTCAACTCTAGAGAGGAGCCACTTATGTCAGGCATCTCAAGCGTGCAACCACCCCGTCTCTTCTTTGTTTATAGTCGCCAAAAAAAAGAAAAGATTTCCACGAGACATAATAATGGTTTATAAGCAGTTGTTAGCATGTTTGAAATGCGTAGCCAGAAAGGTATGTGCAAAACATTTAAAAGGGGATGGGTCCATTGTGCAAGTTTAATGAGGGATAATGCCAAATTGTAGAAAATTACTTCAAAAAGAGCATGTGTAAGCCTGTCACGATGATTACTTTATCGACTTGTCGTTCAATATTGAAGCTGGAGCAAAATTTTTTATATGTCATGGGTACTTTTTCTTTGTACTAATGGGGAACGTTTTGATATTTTTCTGTTCTATGATAAGATTTGAGATAGAGGGTCGAATAAGTTGTTTCTATGACACATTATCTATACAAACTAACTACTACTACACTACTAAAATGTTTTACTGGGGTGATCCTGCTTTAGTTATTTAGTTATTGGGTCAGTGGCATAAATTAGTTCCAATATGATCACTTATTGTCTATATTTCCTTCAGCAATAGATCACACTTTGAATTTTGTTATCGTGACAGGCCTATTCTGTTGTTTGGTAAATCCATAATAAAATAAGTATCTATAGTGGCTGGTTAGTCAGTTTTTTGATTCATGTTAGTAAATGCAACACTTATTAGTATCGTTTAAAGCAGAAATAACTGACCTGATTGATGGAGTTGGCAGTGCACGAGGCGAGGCACGTTCCCAGAGATGAGACAAAGAAGATGAGAGGGTCAAAGGGCACTGGTGCCATTGCATATCCTGCTGCAGCTGTCGTAACCACCAAGGCTAAAAGAAACAAACACATTTACATGACAATCTTATTTTTCATATTGTATAATAATAAATACATAGTTTGCATTTAAGTGTTTGACTAATAGTTATGTATTTACTAGCAGGGGGACCAATAAGGGCTTGTTTTTTATTCACACAGTTTAAACAGTAAGAGTTTAAATGATCATGTGTGGGGTCGACGGACAAGTATGAAAGACAATTTAATTTGAAATAAATTTTACTTAATATACAGCATTTGTTTACATTTACTTCTAAATCAATATTCACCCTAGAACCATTATTAAGGGTGTGGAATCTTCAAAGTGATAAAGGGGTTGTGACGCTAAAGACATTGGGAATTGCTGGTTGTAGAGTATTTTGCACTGTAGTACCTGTAAGTTTGATTTTAGCCAGTCTGGCATACACATCAGGCAGGTCACTCAGCTCCACCTTCAGCTCTTTCCACTGTCGGTCGAGTCGTGCCACCTTGGACAGCTCAGTCTCCTCCTGGATATGTGGCGTCTCCTCCGTTGTCCTCACTTCACTGGATGCCTCTGGTTTGACTGCATCTCTGGTTAAAGGGTCCACAGAGGAGACTTTGGGCTTTGCTTCAGTCGACAGCTCCTCCTGCTGTGGGCCTATCGTGGGTATCCTCTGCACCTGTCGCTCCACTGCATCGTCAGCCTCCTCCAGGATGGTCGTCACGGGCTGCTGCTTTGGGGCAGCACGTTGTCGTAGCCCACTTCTGTTCTTTGTGAAATACTGACATGAAACAAAAAGAAAGTCTCAGTTAATTAACATTAGATTGTTGTATTGTGTGTAATATATGGTGGGCAATTAATACACCTTTAATAAAGAACTAAATCTTTGAAAATTTCTGTGAATAAACAGTTACAATTAAATTAAAAGTTTTGATTTTTTATGTCTAGTAAATGAATATTGATAAAACAATTTATTTGTTTTTCATAAGAAAAAAATTAATTAAATCCAAACTCGGGATTGATTAATAGTGTAATGACCTGAAATTTTGTGTTTAGCTCAGAGTTGACACCTTTTGTTGTTCTTGTAACTGTTTATGTGTTGTTGTTAATGTAACTGCTTTTGTATGTGGCGCCTGGTTGCTATGTCGAGAAGCTGATATGAAGGTTCTATTTGTCAGTTACCGGTCTGTTTTGGAGACTGGCTCTAGTGAGCTGAGACTGCTTTTGTCTTGCTCTTGTTTTGGTGTGGGTTACGGCCTACAGTGTGTTCAGAAGATAAAACAACCAGAAGAAATTTGGCGTGTTTTGTTACACCAGAACACTACAATACAAAGGAAAAAAATGTGATTGCCCAACCCTAGTGTAAAATAACCTTTATGTCTTTGAGCACACATATCTTCCAAGTTACACTTTCAAAAGCATGCCATGCCATGTTTTAAGAAATATATTTCAATAAATAATAAGCATCAAACAAAAATTACAATACTGAAAACATAGATCTATACAGTGACAATTTACCTATCAACAGTTAGTCAAATTATCTACGATTATAAAATGTGCCTTTCCAAAATTTGAACAGATTCTATATTTGATGAATTAAAAGTGATATGCATTAGACTTCCAAGTAAAGCCTGCGTGCTGAGTATTAGGTTACATGTTTGGGCAGCAGCATGACCTCAGAGGGCAGACTAGGACACGGGGCTGGTGTTACCTGTCGTTTGAGGAAGTTGAGATGCTGGTACGTGAGCCAGTCTGAAGGGTCTCTCCTGTAAAGCTTTATGATAGTCCGGGTGCTGTGGTTGCATCGAGGAACATTTTGGAGAAGTTTGTGCTTCAAACTAGCACCAATCAAACCTGCAGCAAAACAACATTGCATTGACACTACAATATCTGTCAATATCTGTCTGACAACCAGTAAAAAGCATCCTACAAGGAGCGTATCTACAACCGTGTAGTGTGTGCATGTGTTGCCCAAACTGGGTCATCGTAATGTTTATTTTGCCTTATATACTTAAAGATAGGTGACACCCGTTTAAGGTCAACGCTGGTCTTATAACACCGCAGCTAGTCTATGCTAAGCTAACTAGCTTTGGTGTTAGCATTCCCAGAGTTTTATAACGAACGCGAGTTATAATGGCAGGCAAACTTGGTGCTTTTCTGAAATTGATGTCGCGTGTTGAAATAAATTACCTGACAAGCGACTACATGGCGATTTATACATGATTTTGAAGCAGATCACCGACACCGGTTCAGACCCTTCACATGTAGCGCGTCGCCATTTTGACCTCCTTGTGCAACCAAAATCGCTTCCGGGTGCAAATGTAGACGTCATTTGTTCCGTGACCGCCCATATCAGCCCAATGGAAATGATACAGTTTGGAGGTAATATGGATTATTTTACATAAATGAACACAAAATATATTTAGAATGA
>KN470935.1:74162-86431 GCA_000787095.1 Periophthalmodon schlosseri
AATATATATATATATTAAAAAAAAACATCATAAAACTATATATGACTAACTTGTTGAAGCTCTTATTCATATGTATGCACATGGTGTTGGCTGTTATTCAGCACTGACTTGAATAAACAGACTGATTCATTTCCTTTCCCTTATGTACATGCAGCAGCCTCACCTTATTCAAACAATACACCAATGCGATTCTTTTTATGATTTGTTTTTTAAACATGAAAAGTCAATTGACTGACAGCACTGACAGCAAGACTGGCCCATAATAAGTTGTTCCAGGAAAACTAACAAGCTTCTGGAAACTGGCCCTGTTTTTGCTCCTATATATAAACTGATAAAAACAATTTACATTAGTGCATTCAACATTAGAGGACATGCATGATCTGTTTAATGAAGTATGACCGCACCACTACCTTCAGTGAATTGTCATGACAAATTATTTTCATTCAGCTCTCCTTGCCAATAGACACAGAGTGCAATCTTGAGACACCATCTAGACGTAGTGATAAACAATACACACAAGGCTAACCCCATCGCAGTATTTTTATTGCTGGAGATAACGGTTATGTGCTTTGCTCTTCTCCGTTTCAATCCACTCTGACCCGGTCAACCTCTGCCAGTTAGCTCCGCCATACAGTAAGCTTTATGATGTGAGTTAACCATTCCACTGTTCCCCGATTGCATTACACTGCTTTTGAGGAGGTTTATGGTAGTATAAGGCAAGCCTGTGTCCAACATGATAGGTTCACTGACTCACCTTTCTGTCAGAATTTCAGACTTTATTGCATGCATAAATTGTATACAGTATACTTATACATGCATGGTGCTGCAGTAAAAAAAAAAAAAATCCTTAGTGGTGAAACCATTTCCATTTATGAGGGTTTTGATAGAAACAATAATACAGTTTTGGTCTGTGGCCATCTACAGTATGATGATACACAAATGGCAGATTTTTCATAAACATTGTGTCCTATAATATATGAATTAAACATGTGGTATTATCTATATATTTGTTTTTTGTTGACTTTTTAAAAATGTGCTATATAAATAAATAAATACATAAATAAATAAATAAATAAATAAAAGAATGGAATTGAATGTTCAAATTAAAAAGCCTGTTGATTTTCCCAGTAAAAAAAAAAAGAAAAGATTTTTGCCACAAAAACATTCTACAAAATTGTTCAAGTTTACATTTTGTGTTCTTATTCTCAAGTCAGTTATCAGAAAACAAATTAAGCTTTTCAGTTTGGGTTACCAGATCCTTCCCTTAAACCAGTTTGCAATAACCACAAAAGTTGTGTATAATGTGTTTCAGCATATGGCAGCTGATGGCATCCCATTACATTGTATTCAGAGTGTATGTTACAGCTTTAAAATGTGCTGACAGTAAAAAGAGGTGGACTAAATGAGTGTGACGTCACCCATAGCGTTCGGCTCCAGTTAAATGAAGCTCGTTGAGGCCAGAGCAGTTATTGGATGAATCTGGAGTTCCATATTTGGGATTCCAACCGCAAGTATCATAGCAACCAAAGACCAAATCGGGAGCGAGGCTGTTGAAGCTAACGGCCCTTCCCACCCGCGCTGCTGGTTTAGCAGGGAACGGACGCTTTGCAACGCTGTCAATCAAACCTGTTGCTAACGCTAGCGGGAGCGACCTCGGGGAAAGAAGGCGCCTGATTTCTGTTATTAATGTTCATATCATGATTTATGGACACAATAACAAAATAAAAATACCAGGATTATGTAGAACAAGTTAATACGAACATTTTAAAACCAAAATGATGAGAGTGACAGCAGCAGTTACAGAGAGAGGGGCCACAGTTTTTCAATAGAAAGTGAACAGGAGCCGGACGCGTGCCTATGCTCATTTCCTATTTAGAACGCGGCGGCTAGCAGGTTAGCTATGTCCATTTATATATACAGTTTAGGTTGGGTCGGGTACACACTTTAGTGCATTAAAATTCAGAAAATGTATTAAAAATATCAAAGGTGACAGACTGAATTTGATGTTTGAAATCCGGCATCACACAGATTTGCTCTATCCCAATAACAGGCGGCAGTGGGTCGCCGCAAAATATGAATTATCAAGCCAACCCAAACACTAAAGGAAGGAGGAAGTTTCTATATAATCCTCTATGATATAGCGTACTTCCTGTAAAAGTGCATAACCCAGCAGGCCGTGACAAACCATATGTCATCGCCTTCGGACAATGTAAGCTTTCTCTGCCTTTGTTTCTCTCTCGGGAGGATGTTTACGGCCATTTTGCCTTTTTCAAGACGCAGTGAAAGCCGCGTGGTCAAATAAAAACCCAGCCCATACCTCATACTGGGACCACCACCAGAGCAAGAATAACTGTAAAATCCCCATTCAAAGACCCCACGGACCCCTCCTGCTATTGTAACGCGGGCACTCTCTCCATCTGCTCCTCAGCTTGTGTCTTCAGGTCGACCGTATGGGCAAGAGCCATTAAAAAGATGTCAGGGTTTTTCAATTCACTTCAATGGTGCAATTAGCTTAACAAGGGAGGCCTCCTGGATCCCGGTTTTAGCCACGTAGCCACTAATCCTAGAGATCAATAGATGGATTACAAGATGGAGTCAATCAGAAGTGTAGTTACATCAGAGAGTAAAGAGCATTTGAGTTCAGTACAAGGTTTAAAACAGCGTAGCATTGATTGGTTAATAACTTGTAGTGGCGGGATTTTGGCTCTTTAATGGGATCCGAATCTTTTGGATCTGTTCATTTCAAAGAGCCGTTCCAAAAACTGGCTCTTTTTCTATTTGTGTATGACAAAAAACATTGTGAGAACTCATTTTAACAACAAACTAATCACAGAGAGAAACGACCGAGCCTCAGATGTGTTTAAAAATGGTTCAAACTGAGCGTGGGAGTGTTTTTTACAAGTTGAAATTATGCATAATCCAAATATAACGTTGCACTAGAATAATAATAATAATAATTTAAAAACTAGCTGTTATTACCATGCCAAATATGTTTTTAAGCTCTCAGCCGTGTTGCCTGCTTTGCTTCTGTTCTTGTGTTTGTTCAGCTTTAATCAGTGTAAAACCGCATAGAAGTTAGAAAGAATCGGAAAATTTGGTTCTTTTAAAAAATGAGATCCGGTTCCAATCGTTCACGTTAAGGAACCGTTCAAAAGAGCCGACTCGTTCGCCAATATCACATCTCTAATAACTTGGAGTTCCAGGAAGGCTTTGAATATCCAGATTTGTCACTGAAATTCAGGACTTTCAATAGTGGCTAATTCTAAAATCAATACATTTACGTGGAAAATAGCGCTGGCCAAACCCGCGGACGATATTTTTCACCCACGGCAGCTCTTAAAAAGCCGCCGAATTCCGTACCTGGCAACACATGCTTTATAACAAAGTGTTATACAGCGAAGCACACAGCTCTTTATTTCAGGTTTGCAGGGTATTTTGTTACAAAGTACAGTTTTTACAATATTTTTTTAAACTAATTTCTAAAAATAAATGATTCTAGCTTTTAATACGCGTCCAACATATCTGTAATGAATAACAGGAAATGGGAGTGTGTTTAATTAACGTTTTATTAATTGGCTATTACAATATTACTCAATTCGATCTGTGCAATAAATGGTCTGAGGGAAAAATAAAAAGTAAGAATTATATAAGCCACTTTTAAAAGCCCTACTTCGCTTCTGTATTGTGCCATTGTTACTCAAAACCATTGTGTTGCTAAGTAGCTATACTGGAGCTATATCCATTTCATGTATTGAGACGAGGCAAAAGAAGCTGCAGCTACGATTGACGAGACACTGATAAATGGGTTTGCAATCGGTTTAAACTGGATCAAGAGTTATCCTCCTGATCCCACAGAAAGAAATAACCCATAGAACTTTGTACATTTTCCGTAATATCATCTTTTAACTGTGCAAAAACTCCACATGTGGTGTATTACAGTAAGATGGATAAGATCATTTATACTAACTGACATGTCACACAAATTCTGCTTCGGCTTTTACTCAGTTGGTAGAGCGTTTGCCCACTGATATGAAGGTTGGCGGTTCGAATCTCGCTCTCGACATAAACATCATTAGTAGAGCGGTTAGATCCGGCGACCCACAGATAAATGCAGTGTCTGCGTACACTGGTGTATGAACGTGTGTGTGAATGGGTGAGTGGTTCCTCGATGTAAAGCGCTTTGAGTGTCTTGAAGGTGGAAAAGCGATATATAACAATGTATAACAATACCTTACTCTAAAAAGTGCTGCTTGGTCTCTTAAAACGTCCTCTCTTTGGTTTAGGAGCTGTCATGAAGACCAATGCTTGTGAGTGGTGTTTGCTTCCGTCTGCTCTCGTCTGCTCCAGCGTCAGGTTCGTCTCATCAGCGATTTCAAAGCTGCGGAGGCCTAAACCCGGTTCGTATTTCGCCCGCTGCTTCTCGACGAGCTGCGGTGAGGAGGTGGCGTGTTGGAGCGATTGGAAAGGTAGCACGTGGCTCTGGTTTGCGTAAGCGCGGAGCTGAAGGGGCCGTGATGAACGCTAATGTGAAAAGCCCACATGTAGAGCACCGCAAAAGACTCAGAAAGTACGTTTATGTCTAGGGCTTCTACATGTGGCATGGTCAAAAGCGCTGGAAAACCTAACTCAAGTTTATTTAACTCAAATGAACAGAGACGTAGATATAAAAAAAGAAACAAGTAAACTCAAAAAGAGTTTAAAGAGCCATATTACACTATTTTCTGATCTATTTTATAATGTTTCTTCATCACAAACAGCTGGAGTTGTGTTTTGTTTCATTCACACATGTTTAACACACAAGCTCTGCATATTCAGGCCGAGTTCTTCTCTCAAACAGAAAGCACTCTGTTCCACCTTGTGATGTCATCATGTGGTAATACAGGAAGTGCTCCGCTGTGTTTTGAAACTCCACACACCTTCACTAGAATCATTTGGATAATTTCAAGCCTGGAATTGCCAATCTCTACTGAACTAAAGGTAAAAGGAGCTGTTAATTTGAAAACTACCGCTTCATGACATCACAAGGTGGAACAGAGCATTTTGAGCTTCATGACATCCAAGGTGGAACAGAGCATTTTGAGCTTTGGAGATGTGGACAGACTAATAATAAAGTGCTACTCAAACATGTGTGAGTGAAACAAAACACAACTCCAGGTCTGTTTTTGAGGAGGTAACAACATTATAACATGGTTTAAAGTTCACAAGAGTTGGTGCAATATATGACCTTTAAACTTTATAACATAATTTTCATATTAGTTTTTATTAAAATCAAAAGACCGATTTCTGATACAACAGACCAGTTTATTTATTTATTTACTCATGTATTTGTTTGGTCTATTAATTTAGTTAATTTAGTTTTTTTATTTCATCGTATCAAGTTCAAAGGGTTAGCGTTACCAGAACATTTTACTTTTTTGTTAGTTTAGTTTAGGTAGGTCATTTATAAGCTTGTATAACAAACCACAAAATACTGGTACAAAAAGTAGGTTTCTTTATTTAAAAATATAGCGCATTATATAACACATTCAGTATTTCAGTAAAATTGGAGCTACATAAAAAACCCTTGTTGCTCGTACGAAACCCCGCAAACTGACCCAAGTATTTTTTTTTTCACTTTCCCTTTACACATGTCACACAGCCGGAGCAAACCACTAAGCTTCCATAATGAGCCTCCCCCTCCCCAGACGCTTCTGTTAACGGCCCCGGTTTTTCACTGAAGCCCTCCCAGACCTGTCACCACACCACCTTCTCCCCATTGATTTACAAGCGCCATCCCAGCAGCTTTAGGGGCTTCTATAATCCCACTGGGGCCACCGTTCGAATAACCGCGGACTCTGAGCACCTTAACAAAGTGTAGGACAGACAGCGACGCATTACTACGAGCGAAAACAGATGCACGAATGCTCGGTGTTTGCAATTGATTTTCAAGGGCAGGCTGTCGTGACCCTGGTGGTCTACGAGGGTCCGACTGGCGCCCGGAGCTTGTGAACTGCAGGGAGCCACAGCGCCGTTAATCCAATGGAAACATACAAAACACTGTCTGTAGCCGGAGAGGGGAGAGTTAGAGCGAAGGTTTGTCTATTTTTGGACATCGGTAAATTGCGCTGTGTCTGATTTTTTTAGTGTTTTAAAAATGTGAAAAACAGAATTTGTTTGCAGCGGTCTGAAGATTTCCTAACGCTTTCCGAGGCTCCTAACTGAGTTTAAACAAGCAATAACAACTAGCATGCTAACAGTGCAATTTCTGGTTCATGGGCGATAAAAACAATTCATAATTACATGCGGACAGCACACAGCGTTCTTATTTTGGACCTAATAGCTGCTTTTATCTACTTGGGCATATTTACTTTTTTAAGTTTTTAAAAATTGGGTACAGCTCCATTAAAGGTCCAATATTACGCAAATTTGACTCTTGTGAGCTTTAAGACAGGTTATAATGTTGTTACCTCATCAAAAACATACCTGGAGTTGTGTTTTGTTTCATTCACACATGTTTGAGTAATCCTGCATTATATCGTATTTTCCAGAGTATAAGTCGCACTAACCAAAAAATGCATAATAATGAAGAAAAAAACATATAATTCACATATAAATCGTATCTGAGTATAAGTTGCTCCCCCGGCCAAACTACGAAAAAAAGAGCGACTTATAGTCCGGAAAATACGGTAAGTCTATGTACATCTCCAAAACTCTGTTCCACCTTGTGATGTCATGAAGGGTGATGTTAGTTTTCAAAGGGTAGTTTTAAGTTAACCTTTTACCTTTAGTTCAGTAGAGACTGGCAATTCGAGAACTGAAATCATCCAAATGATTCTAATGAAGGTGTGTGGACTTTAAAAACACAGTGGAGCACTTCCTGTATTACCACATGACATCACAAGGTGGAACAGTGATGTCATGTGTTTCAGTTTGAAATCGAGTGTAACAAAAATTTCTATAGATTGTTATTTATTTTGACTGATTATGACAGTAAGAATATTATTTGGTTTTATTCATTTATTTTGTCTTTTTTTGTCTTTTTTTTCCAATATATTGTTTTTTTTATAACGTCCAAAGCAACTTTAGTATGTTTTTAAGGTACAAATACACATTACATATTCCTGGCATTGTTTTGGCTGCAGTGATTTTGGAATGGATTTTTTTTTTTTAAATAAACAATGCAATACTGTTTAAAATGTTCTTGTTTAAATGTAAATATGTTCTTTTTTCTCGTGTCCTGCTTGTACTAGACAGCTGCATTCCTCCGATATGTTTTGTAAGCCCATAATAGTTTACAGTAAAAAGCCCAACTCTATTTAAAACCCTGATTTCTTTCTAAAACTATTTGAAGTTCTTGAAGCATCCCAAACTTCCACACACTAACTGTTGAGTCGCACAGCTGCTGGTCTGGGCTCACCCTCTGCCTCAGACCTCAAAATGGCCGCCTCTGTTTACATCTGCGCTTGTGTCTTCGCGGGCCTCGCCGTCTAAGCCTGTAATTGGCCACGGCTCATCAATCACGCTGCGCGCCCTTTGACCTCCGTGTATCATCCAGAGAGCAGGAGCGGGGGAACCGATTTATGGCTCCCGATGGTGAACGCATGTGAGGCTGTGGGAGGGGCTAGTGCTCTGGAACAGACGAAGTTCATGTTAAACAATTCATGCGTTAGTCTGAGGATGAAAACCGTATTGGACTATTTTGGTTGCCCGGGATACACACTTCTCCAATACTTTACGCAGATGTGAGTCTGGTCATTGAGTTCAGGTGGGCGTGACTGGCAGGTGAATTGGCCAATCACGACACGCCTGGGCTGTCTGTATCAAAACAAATATGGCTGCTTACCAGTGGTGGAGCATAACGAAGTACAAGTAGTAAAGTGCTGTACTTAAGTAGAATTTTTTGTTATTTGTTAATTTTACAGTGGATACTTTTTACATTTACTTCACTACATTTGAGAGCAGGTATCTGTACTTTCTACTCCGCTAAATTTTTTAACTGGACTGAAAAGTAAAAAGTACTTTTTATATGATTTGAGGGGTTATTTTTACCATGTTCGTGGTAACATCCTGACTCAAGTTTTCGAGTTCAAGCTTCAGCTTTGAGCAAACAAAAATACACACAATTCATAAGAAAAAATAAGAAATTGATTAATATTGTTACTGTTGTTCGTGGTACATCCTGACTCAAGTTTTCGAGTTCAAGCTTCAGCTTTGAGCAAACAAAAATACACACAATTCATAAGAAAAAATAAGAAATTGATTAATATTGTTACTGTTGATTAAAATGTGTATCATTTTAAATCAGTATCACTACAGTTAACATTGTAAAAAAATTCACCACACTTTATCAAAATCTGTGTGAAATACCTTTTTACCATTTTTAGAGTAGATTTTTTTCATGTGATACTTTTACTTTTACTCGAGTAACTTTTTGCCTCTGTATCTGTACTTTTACTTAAGTAACAAAATTGAGTACTTCACCACTGCTACTTACACAGAAAAAAAGAAAAGAAAAAATATCACTGAAAAAGGCTTTTTCTGCTGAATCAATGAGTGAGGCACTAAAGTCTGTTAATCTGAAGTGAGAGAAATGCCGTGTTTTTCAAAATGACGGGGACCAATGAGCTTCTTCAGTGAAATAAACCAATAGAATCTGCACAGCCATCTTTGATTGAACAAGAAACTACAGGAAGATCTCATTCTGCACTTGTTAGGCAGACATTTTGTTGTTTAACCGTGCACAATGTAACCTTTCTAGTATGGAGGGTCCACCGCTTGGTTTAGTGGATGTTATTAATTGGCTGAGAATGTTTCACAATATGGCATTAAACGTTCCAATCTTGCATTAATTTAAAGATCCTATATTACGCAAAATTGACTCTTGTGAGCTTTAAGCCATGTTATAATGCTGTTATGTCCTCAAAAACATACCTGGAGTTGTGTTTTGTTTCATTCACACGTGTTTGAGTTACCTTTTATTATTAGTCTGTACATCTCCAAAGCTCAGAATGCTCTGTTTCACCTTGTGATGTCATGAAGCGGTAGTTTTCAGCTACATTTTAACTTTAGGTCAGTAGAGATTAGCAATTCTAGGTCTGAAATCTTCCAAATGATTCTAGTGAAGGTGTATGGAGTTTAAAAACACAGCGGAGCACTTCCTGTATTACCACATGACATCACAAGGTGGAACAGAGTGTTTTCCGTTTGAGAGAAGAACTCAGCCTAAATATGCAAGATTTGTGTGTTAAACATGTGTGAATGAAACAAAACACAACTCCAGGTCCGTTTGTGACGAGGAAACAATATTAGAACATAGATCAGAAAATAGTATAATACGGCCCCTTTAATTATAGGTGTCCCCTGAGAAAAACAAAAAACACCTTAAATAACCTTAATAAAGCATGAAGAAATGTTAACGATTTATTTTGAATATAAATACACTTTTGGATATTTGCAAATGACTTATAAACTTTAAATGTGCTCTACAAACTTATAATTGCCGCCTAATTAAAACATTGTTCCGCCAAATCTATTGTCCAGACCACATAACCTAATTCTAAAGCATCAACCGGACTCCAAAACAGCCACTCCCACCATTTGTGTCACTTGTATTTTCTCTTGGACCTGACAGTGATGTGATTAGCTCAGAGGAAGGGCGACAGAGGCTGCTTTGACTTTACGCCGGGTGCTCGTGGGCGGAGCCGGGTGGGCGCGGAGGCATTACGAAACGATGCATCAGACAAGGTGACACCGGGGTTCTGACATGGAAGACAATCTGCAGACAAGGTCACTGTGGGGTCAGAGGGACTTCTTAAGTAAAGGCAAAGTAAAGTAAAGCAAGGCAAGTTCATTTGTATAGCTCATTTGGTACACAAAGTAATTCAAAGTGCTTTACAGAATAACAAAGACATTAAAATTACAATACAACAAATCAAAACGTAACTAATCATCATAAAATTGACATTAAAAGAGATGAGTGCAGAATAAAAATCTTTCAGTCTTTTGAACAGAACCGTCTAGAGCTTGGATTTAAACATTGTCAAAGTAGAGGCCTGTCTCACATCTTCAGGACTGTTCCAGGTTTTAGCTGCAGAAAACTGAAACACTGATTCACCACGTTTAGTCCTGGTTTAGTCCTGGTTTAGTCCTGGTTTAGTCCTGGTTTAGTCCTGGTTTAGTCCTGGTTTAGTACTGGTTTAGTCCTGGTTTAGTCCTGGTTTAGTCCTGGTTTAGTACTGGTTTAGTCCTGGTTTAGTCCTGGTTTAATCCTGGTTTAGTCCTGGTTTAGTCTTAGTTTAGTCCTGGTTTAGAATCATTAGAGATGATTAGAGGGTGAGGAGCTCAGTCACACAGGAGGAATTCGGAGTAGAGCCGCTGCTCCTCCACGTCAAAAGGAGCCAGCTGCTTGGGTACCTGTTCTGGATGCTCCTGGGGAGGTGTTCCGGGCATGTCCCACTTTGAGGAGGCCCAGAGGAAGACCCTGGAGGGACTATGTTCTCTTGGCTGGGCTGGGAACACCTTGGTGTCCTGGATGAAGTGTCTGGGGTGAGGGAAGTCTGGGAGTCCCTGCTTAGACTGCTTCCCTGGATAAGCAGAAGAAAATGGATGGATAGAATCATAAAGACATAGGATCTGTAGTTGAAATAAGGTCAAATGTAAAATTGATTGTGAGACTGCAAAGAACAGACACTTCAAACCAAATCTTGACTGGAAAGATTATTTTCAGATGACAAGAGGAAACCAAAAGAATAAAGGGCATTTCTGTGGCTTTAGTTATGTATATTTCAGAAAATCACCATTCTTCAAAGCATTTATCTTGTCAAAAAACTGCACGCAACCCCATGTCCGACCGAGCGTGTCCGATTGTCGTCGTAAATTTCACTTTTGGACAGTGGCCCTCGATTCAGATGGGACCGTCCCGTATGTCGTAAATCTACAAAGCTCTTGAGACCGCTGTTTTGTTTTTCACATCTTCCGCCATTTTGGTCCGCAGGGAAGCCGAAGTCACTGGAACACAGCGGTCTACGAACAAGTCAATTTAGCAAATGTACTACCTCCTGCTGGAATAATGTTAGTTTCCCCCAGCCAGTTCTATCATCACTTTCGCATTTGCATCTTGTAGCCTAAGCGATGCTACAAATCAAAAGAACAGTATGCTAGCTAGCTGACGATAACTTTTTTTCTCTTTTTCTTAATATCTTCAGCAGAGATTGTAAATTTAATGATAGCGTTCATTCGAGATGGATACGTGGAAAACAGAAATGCGCTTTGAGCCTCCCATGGTCAAATATAAGGGATCGCCGGACTGCAGCCATGGTTACAGATGATAAACATAGACTAAATCTGTCATCACAAATATCCGATTCATAAAAGTACTGACTTCAAGGTTGTCTACTGTCACTATGTCTTTTATGGACCCTTTCTTTATGCAAGATTTAATTCACTTCGTAGTATTAAGCCTACGTACTGTGATATCGAAATTTTACTTGTGTATTTTATATTTTTTAATCTTTGTTTTGCTGCATGTAAAGCTACACTATGTAACTTTTCTTGTGGGCGTTACACAATTGGTTCCCAACTTTCTTCGTCTCGAGTTCTGAACAAGCTTTGTTTCACGCTATAGCTGCTCCCAAACTCGATTAGTTCAGGCAAAAAATGTGTTTACTATAGTACAGTTGTGGAAGGAGTACTCCATTTTGATAGTTAAGTAAAAGTACAAATACTGGAGGAAAAAATACTGAAGCAAAAGTACCGTATTTTCCGGACTATATGTCGCACTTTTTTTCATAGTTTGGCCGGGGGTGCGACTTATACTCAGATGCGATTTATATGTGAAATATATGTTTTTTTCTCCATTATGCATTTTTTGGCTGGTGCGACTTATACTCCAGAAAATACGATAAAAGTATCACATGAAAAAATTTGCTTGAGTAAAAGTACCCGTTTAAAAACGTACTTAAAGAGTAAAAAGTAAAAGTATTGCTCAAATTATGAACATGTTAAAAATACCCGTTTAAAACGTACTTAAAGAGTAAAAAGTAAAAGTATTGCTCAAATTATGAACATGTTAAAAATAAACCCTCAGCAGGTCTTAAACAAGTACAGATACTGCTCTCAAATGTAGTGAAGAAAGAGTAAAAACTATCCACTTTAAAATGTATTTAAGTAAAGTACAGATACCTAAAATGTTGACTTAAGTACTGTACTTTACTACTTTTACTTTGTTGCGTTTCACCACTGCTATAGTAGTATATTGGCATTATTTTCATTGTTATATTTTCTTCTTTCAG
>KN470935.1:91801-122078 GCA_000787095.1 Periophthalmodon schlosseri
TAGGACTGGGAGCAGCAGTGGCGGTGTCCATATAACTTTAACCATCCCACAAAAAACTAATGCTATGGTTGGGAATAGGGAGCTCGCAATGTATTTCATGTCAGCAAATTCAAGAGAGAATTTCAATGATAAACAATGTACGAATGTTTGGGGAGCAGCTGTGTATTGTTAGTGGAAATTCAGGTGCTCTTTCAAGGCTCTATAAATACTCTAATTTGATTTAAGCTGAGATGAAAAACATATGAGGGGCTCTGGATTCAAAACAGATGTATGGAGGAAGCGGTAGCCAGATCAGGAAGCTAATCTTTAGTGTATGTACAGTTAAGGACGCACTACGTAACTTTTCTGGTGTGGGCTGGAGGGGTCAGCTACCTGCGTGTTTCCGTGGAGATTTTATTGCTTTGTCTGGAATGTTCCACGGTATGGTGTTAAACGCTTTGGATTTTGAAGGTGCTGTACCTGATTTTTACTGTTTTAGCAACGTGAAAAACAGAACTAGTTCATTTTAAACTGCAGTGGTCCACAGTTATTCCCAGTGTCTTATGTATCACAATGAGTTTATAGCTGTTTTTTACAACTTTCAGAGGACAGAGATAAGTTTTCCCATCTTTGTAATGCTAAAAACAATTAGCAGACTGACAGCTTACAGCTACACTTTCTGGTTTTGCGTTTCTGGTTACGATATTACTGTTTCTAATTAGATGCAGACAGCGCATGATCGTCTCATTTTGACCTTAAAGTGTCCATATTTTGCGATTTTCTGACCTATGTAATAATGTTGTTTCCTCATCAAGAACAGACCTGGAGTTGCGTTTTGTTTCATTCACACACGTTTAACGCACAAACCCTGCATATTTAGGCTGAGTTCTTCTCTCAAGCAGAAAACACTCTGTTCCGCCTTGTGATGTCATGTGGTAATACAGGAAGAGCTCTACTGTGTTTTTAAACTCCGTACACTTTCACTGGAATCATTTGGATAATTTCAGTCCTTGAATTTCCGTTCTCTATTGAACTAAAGGTAAAATGTAGCTGTTAACTTGAAAACTACCGCTTCATGACATCACAAGGTGGAACAAAGCATTTTGAGCGCTGGAGATGTAGACAGTCTAATAAAGGGTTACTCAAACACGTGTGAATGAAACAAAACACAACTCCAGGGATGTTTTGGATGAGGTAAAAGCTTACAAGAGTAAATTTTGTGTATTATAGAACCTTTAAGAGCTGGTTTTATAATACATGTACTAGGAGAAAACACATTTTACTTCAGCCATATGAAAAAGTGGTACTGGCCCTTTAATGCTCAAAAATACATAGTAAAAGAAAAATCCTATTCTGTCAAATGGACAAAAAGTTATTTGAGTGAAGACGTTTTGCTGCTCATCCAAGCCACTTCTTCAGTTCTGGTCAGATTGCTGTTGGACACTGTGTTATATCTATCTATCTCCTCCCTTCAGATAGATATAAGGCAGTGCCCACCAGTTGACAGAATTACATTTTTCTTTTACTATGGATCATACCTGGACCTGAGGGATTACACAGACAGCTCAAAAATACCGTAAAAACACGATTTCTTACTTTGAGTGGGGTCGCTTCTCCATAAACGTAACCTGTACTTGGCCTTGTGGCGTTTCCTGCTTGTTTTGCGATACTGTGAAACATTCTTGGCAGAGCAATAACATCACCATGGAGACAAACAGGTGACATTGTGCTTCTTTAACCAGAGTATATCGTCATTGGAAAGAATACACTTCACCATCTGCTTCTCCTTTGACTGTAACTTTGCATCAGTCTTAATAAGCCAATATTATAGCGTGATGGATTTGTTCATTTCCTTGTTATTTCCGGCGCAGTTACGGCGTATCACTCACCTGATAAAGAGACAGTGGGTAATCAGTCTTCATATTGTTAGAAGGAATTAGGCAAATACGTGGAACCGAATCGTCTAAAGGTAGTCTAAGGACGAGATGTTTTAAAAGAGCCATAGAACTGATACTGCTCATATTTTAGTTGGTGAGAATCATGAGGAAACAATGGCCAGGTACAGCAGGTGCAGACGAGTTTATCTAGTCAAGATGTTGTTGGATGAAAATCATGAGGAAACAACTACCAGTGAAACAACTACTATCCCAGACAGTTGTTTCTCTGTCACGGTTCATTACAAGAGTAGAGTGGGTTAAAAAAACAAACAAACAAACAAACAACCCCCCCCCTCCCCAAAATACAGCAACAATTGATAAGACATGAATGTTCTAATATGTTAAATACCATGGGAACATTTTCACATTTTCAATTTTCCTTAGTGACAACATTTATGAAAAGGTAAAAGAAGAAGAAATGGGTCCTGTGTGCACTCTATGGGTCCTGTGTGCACTCTATGCACTCTATGGGTCCTGTGTGCTCTCTATGGGTCCTGTGTGCACTCTATGCACTCTATGGGTCCTGTGTGCACTCTATGCACTCTATGGGTCCTGTGTGCTCTCTATGGGTCCTGTGTGCACTCTATGCACTCTATGGGTCCTGTGTGCTCTCTATGGGTCCTGTGTGCACTCTATGGACTCTATGGGTCCTGTCTGTGCTCTACGGGTTCTCTGTATTTGAGGGAGTTACTGCAGCCCTATACTCCACCCAGAGCCCTGAGGTCAGCTGACCATTTCACTAGCTGGCTCAAGGCTCAAGACCAGAGGTGACGGAGCCTGTGGCAGCGCCAGACTATGGAACAGCGCCCTCTGCCTGTCAGATCCTCTCAGTCTTTAATGCAGATTAAAACTAGACTGAAAACCTACATCTTATCCCTGGCATTTAATACTAGCTAGACAGGATATCTTGGTGTTTTATTGTTTTTTTCCCCTATATATTGTGTTATCTCTATATTTGTTTCTGTTGACTTTTATGTGAAGCACTTGGGCCGCAGTAGTTGTTTTGAATGTGCTATATAAACAAACAAACAAACAAAAAACAATCTTAACATATCACTGTCCTTGATGCTACTGTAAAATTATTTCATATTTCTTGGTTTACACATTTTAGTTGTTTAGAAGTTTTAAAGAAAAGGTGTCAAAAACAAATGCATATTTACTTTGTACACCCCATAACTTACAAATAGGTACATTTTCATATTAGCCAAAAACTACTCTCCAAACACCTCCTGAACATATTTCAAATTGGAAATCAAAATCATTGAATTTAATAATGCCATTCTCAGTTTGACAATGGCATTATTCTCTAATCTGACATGGATGAAGTGCATATTGACTTTTTCCATGGGTGGGATGGGTGGGAATCTCGCCCTTAGCCTCTTCTTTGGCTCGGCTCTGTACCATAACCACAGACGGTCCCTCACATGTTGTTGAGTTGTACTTGGACCTCTACTGTTGAGTGCTGGGAATGTCGGTCAAACTCTTAGACTGTTTTTCTTCAGCACAAGTGTTTCCAGTTACACTTAAACCATTCGCAGTGTCTGTGGAGATGGATGAGAACGCATTGATCTGGTTTTCCCATGGGATCACTCTCTTCATTCAGGAAGTTCAACCCACAATATTTGTTAGCATTTTCCATTTTGAGATTTCAGTGCAACGGTGAATACAATACAGCAATAGTTTAGCCACTGATATGATAGAGGATTTAAAGATAAACGGTGTAACTTTTCTGTTCGGTCGTACGTTACCTGCTTCTCTCCATGGAGATATTACGACATAAATCAATTGTGTGTAGCCTTTATTTCATTACATGCGTTTTTATTGCTCAAAAATACCTTAAAAAACATGCGTTCTTAAAATGACTGGGTCGCTTCTCTAAAGATCTGACATCCATAACTTGTCAAGATGGACATAGGTAAATTCAGTGCCATACTGTGGAACATTCTAAGCAAGGCGATAAGATCTCCATGGAGACAAGCAGGTGGCGTACCCTCCACCAGAAAAGTTATACAGTGGTGTCTTTACATTCTCTACAATTTAACAGGTCAATGTACTATGCGTTTTATGTACATCAGTATTTTCTTTGTACGATTTTTTTTTTTCAATGTCTGAATTTTACTTGTATTATTTTATTTATACATTTGCAATATTGGCTACTAAAATAATACAATATGATTTCTGTTCATTATTCTAACCCCTATTCTCTCCACTATTTCCACTTCCACTTCTTTCATGCAAAAGATCAAATTACATGTATTTGTTTCTTAATTTTACTAGCAGACTTACTAGCGTGTATTATTTTCCTCAAAGGGTCAATGGTCAAGACGTAATAAAGAACTTGACTGATCCTGTGTGTGTCATAGAGGCGCCTGCCTAAGCTTTTTATTGTCGTGCAAAATCCTCACAGTTGACATTATAGGTACACACGTCTCATTTAAAATTTACCTGAACGAATAAGCATATTGGAAGAATTGTCTACTGAAATAAGTTTTTAAATAATCTATATGACTGAATAAGATAAAAAAAAAATAATAATACTGGATAACTCAACTTGCCCGTCACAATCATAGACTGTATATATAAATGGGCATAGCTAGCCCGCTAGCCGCTGCGTTCCAAATAGGAAGTGAGCACGGGCGTCATTCGGCTCCATCGACTCCGCCCCTCTCTCTGTAACTGCTGTTGCGCTTAAAATGTTTGTACTAACCTGCTCTACGTGTATATTTTGCTATTTTGTTCCCAAATCAAGATATGAACATTAATAACAGACCAACAAGTTGCCTCGTTTCCCCGAGGTTGCTCCCGCTAGCATTAGCAACAGGTCTGATTGACAGCGTTGCTATCAAACCAGCGGTGCAGGCAGGAAGGGGCGTTACCTTCAACACCCTCGCTCCTGATTAGCTCTATAGTTGCTATGATACGCGCACTCGGATTTCCAAAAATGAAACTCGGCTACAAATAAGTCGCTATGGGTGACACCTCAGTCCACTGCTATATACAGTCTATTCTCACAATAAGATTCGGATAAAATGTGTAACAATAACAGTTTATTTGTGTTTTGGTCATGTGAAAGTTGTAGCATTTTGTAGTGTGGCATCAATCCCATTCTGCTGCAGTGAACGGGGTCGCCTCTCCACACATCTGACCTGTAACTTGACTTGTTGTCATCACCTGTTTGTCTCCATGGAGTTAAGTGAGTTTATTGTCATAGTGTGTAATCTTTTGGCCATGTAAATTTAGCAGCATTCCCTGGTGTAATCTTTTCCCGATGCGATCCTTGGTTTCCCATAAACAAAAGCCGTGTTTACGACAGCTGCTGCGGATCCAAACAGCACAACATGAGGTCACACCTTTAGCCCCGAGCGGTGAAAGTCACTGTGGTAACATGTGGCACGACCCAGAGACAGCGACACAAAACAGCTCCTTTCCACTTTTGACCATTTATGGATAAGGAAGTGCAAGTTGGGTCAAAAAAGGAGCAAATTTGAACTGGGAATCTCCTAGTTTAGGGGTAAATGCTCTCGCCATTGAGTCATTTTGGTAAATGTCATATTTTTTACAGCGCTTTTTCACCTTCAACGCACTCAAAGCGCTTTACATCAAGGAACCACTCCCCTGTTCACACACACATTCATACACCAGTGTACACAGACACTGGGGGTGGGGTGACTTAAGTGTCTTGCCCAAGGACACAATGTGGGAGCTGGAATCACACCGCCAACCTGTGGGACAGTGAATCTGACCACTTTCGACATAAAATTGTGCTTATGTCGAGAGTGGGATTCGAACCCCCCTTGAAGGCTGCAGTACCATTTAACTTAAAGAACAAATATTATGTATTATATGAATTTTTGTTGCTAATTAAAAAACAAAACAAACAAAAAAATTCTGGCGCATCTTACCATCTACTGGCAGCAGAGGGAATTACCACGTGGAAAACAATTAAACTAGGTAATGAGGAACATGTGTTGTAAGCAGCAGTAATCAACGCAATTTGATGGTAGAAAGGTTTAGAAAGGGTCTGGTGAAGATTTATGGACTTAATAACTGCACAGAGTTTCTATCTATTTATCTATCTATCACAGTCACAGGAAATTGTGTTTGGAGAGGTTCAGAGACAAAGGACTTTCTACAGAGGATTACTGAAATGCAGCTCCAGGTATGTCTGTGTAATCCCTCAGGTCCAGGTATGATCCATAGTAAAAGAAAATTTCAATTCTGTCAACTGGACAAAAAGTTTTTAGAGTGAAGACATTTTGCTGCTCATCCAAGCGGCTTCTTCACTTCTGGTCAGATTGCTGGTGGACACTGCCTTACATCTGTCTGAAGGGTATGGGGTGAGAGCAGCCATTAGGTGCCTGAACCATTATGCAAAATATGACTCAGGCACAGTTCACTTAGTTCAATAGACCTAGCTAACAAACAGAAACTGTAAACAAATAGATGTGTTAGTTTCAGTGTAGTTAGCTCCTCCCTTCAGATAGGTATAAGGAAGTGTCCACCATCAGTCATTTTTTTTACTATAAGATAAGATCTTGAAGAATAGACAAATGCTTTAATGTAGAGCCCAGACTTTGAACTTGAACAAGGAAACTTTTAGTTAAACCATATGAGCCTCATCCTGACTCAATAGACAGCGTGGCAAAACCATTTTTGCTCAATTTTATTAATATTTTTTTACAATAACAAAAAATGTCCTCTTAACTTAATGTCACTTAACACATATTCATAGATTTCAGCTTCCTACTTACAGCATTTTACACAGGTACAGATCTTAGCTAAAGAAAAGAAATGATTGAGAGGGGAGTTAAAGAGGCAGTTTTTGTTAGGAACGACAATCCATCTTTGAACAGGAATGGAGGCCTTAGACATTTATCTCCTATTTTTAACTCCATCCTCAGACCCAAATCAAAACAAGGAAAACAATAGCGCTAGCCAGTATGCTAATAGGTGTGAGAGCGCCCATTAGGGGCCTGAGCAATTATGCAAAACATGACTCAGGCACAGCTCACACTTAGTGTAGTTCAATAGCCCTAGCTAACAAACAGAAACTGTAAACAAATAGGTGTGTTAGGTTCAGTGTAGCTATTGTCCACCAATAATCTGACCAGAACTGAAGAAGCGGCTTGGATGAGCAGCGAAACGTATTCACTCTTTGCTAAGCATTTTGAGCACTATTTCAAAAGAAAACCAACGCATTAACTCATGTAGTATTGTTATAAAGTGTTGCCTAATAAGTTGCTTTAAAATGTTAATCACTATGGCTACGGCCCTAAGTTCTCATCATTCTTAAACCCATGGACATACCAGCAATTTTACGATATTTAGCTGAAAGAAAACACTAGACCTGAAGATCAAATAAGGTCAGACTTTTATGAATGGTTTTCCTTACAGTGTTTATACGTGGGCCGTACACTCTTTGTTCCGCTGGAGGAATGCACAGACCGGACGCACTCCCGTCATTAGGAGATTGGGGAGTAAAAGCTGTGGTTTTGGGAATGGCTGAAATGCAGCACTGAGAGGGATATAGACGATGTTTGGGAAACTTTATGGAGACAAAGATGGGTTTTCTCTCAGCGCTGCACTGCATTTAGGTAGTGTTATGTTGTAAAGAGGAGTCTTACCTTGAGCTGTAGTGGTTCTGGCTGCATTAGAATATTTATTAGCACTTTGCATGTAAGAATGATTGTGGTAGTTCGGAGGTAAAACGTTTCTTTGTGAAATTTAGTATGGGTAAATGGTCACGTTTTTATATAGCGCATTTCCACCTTCAAGCCTCTCAAAGCGCTTATATCTAGGAACCACTCACTCATTCACACACACTTTCATACGGCAGTGCACGCAGACGTTGGGGGTGAGGTGGGTTAACTGTCTTGCCCAAGGACACGACGGCAGCATTCATTTGTGGGAGCTGGAGTCGCACCGCCAACCTGTGGGTCAGTGGGTCTGATCGTTCAACCAATGATGTTTATGTCAAAAGCGGGATTCAAGCCATCAAGCTCTGGATCAGTGGACAAACGCTCTACCAACTGAGCCACTGCTGCCCGTAAAAAAGTGGCTATATATATGTTTCTCTTTTTTTTTAATCCTTACAAAATTAGAACACTGCAATGATTTTACCTTGAGCTGTAATGATCTTAGAGGAACATAGACGTAGCACGTTTGTAAAAAATGTTGTAGTTTGGAAGTAAAATTTCGTTTTTGTGAAATTCAGTATTGTATATATACTTTAGGAGTGGTTCTTTTATTTATGTGTTTATTTTTGGATGTCTGTTTAATTTTAGCATCTTTTTTTTTTTTTTTAAACTGGCTCACGGACTGATTTGACCACTGCAAACACGTTGTTTTGGACTTGCAATGGTGAAGGTTTTGTGCCATAGAACCTGCTCTCAAACCGGGCGTCATCGTGGAAAGTATCTTTAGCACCATCTTGCATTTTTGTCGCAACCCATAAACTAATTACAGTGAGATCAATACTAATAATTAATAGAAAATCAATCAATCTTGCACTACCGTTATCAGGCAAACTCGTGGTCAAACGTCTGAAGGTGCCATATTGTAAAACATTCTAGGTAAAGCTTTAATATCTCCATGGAGACAAGCAGCCGGTAAAGTTCCACAGTGAACCTTTTGTGCTTGTGTCTGTTTTATAGTTATCTACGACACCCGTGGATCATCGTGGTATAATTTGGACATTTGAAATCGCAATATTTATTTAAAGCGACTTAATAAAAGAAACAAGTCCTTCTGCGCACTTCTGCGTTAGAAAACCGCGGTGCCCAACGGGAGCTGACTGACGTCGCCGTAAACGTCATTAGAACAAAGAGTCAACACCTCCAATGGAAAGCTCCAGATCACGTTAGCAAACAGCGGGTTTTTTTTTTTATTCGTACCAAAATGACAATGCGGTGTCGCCAAATCCTGCGCGTATCACCGATTTTCAAAAAAAATTAAGAGCGAAGTAAGTATAGAGCATGGGCAGAGTTGTGTTTTAGTTTTAGTTTTTCCTCGAGTGATGTATAAAAGAGGGAGCCACTGTCTGTGCAAATGGTCACGTATATTAGCTTGGAAAAAGTCGATTTTCCATAATACATCTGCTTTAAATAATGTCAGTTTATTATTTATATTTCCGTAATGATTTAGCATCTCTTTTGCTCTGTACGCTTCAACCATCGCATGCTAAACACGAGCCAACGCTAACTTAGCCTTAACCTCTGCGTTCCTCCATCTGACTCATAAATAACTCAAACGCTTTTTCATGTTTAATTCACTGGCATAGAAAGCTGTCGACACAAAGCTGGCGGTGAGCGGCCATAGCTTTTAATACACTTTTATTAGCGCTTTGAGAGCAGATGAACCGGGTGGGCATGTTTTTAGTGTGGGCATTACAGAACTCCCCCGTCAGCATGGGGAATTTCTACCTGTATTCTGCTGGCTTCTATTGACCGTAACATGTAATTGGTTTATGTCAAAGTGCCCATGTGTGTCCCAGTCCAATCACCGCAAGTAATGTGTTGCCGCACATGTAAGCAAAAATAAACATCAGTGGACTATTTTCAAGATTAAATATTGTGAAGTGTTTTATTATAACGAAACTGACTGGTTGACAAAATTGGTGTGTGGCTGCGATGCTGAATTGGCAACGGGTTCTCGCGAAAAACCGTAATTACGCCGTTTACCTGTACGGCATAAATAACAATAACTAGACTTTACGTAATCAAAATTCCACTACACTGCATTTTTATTGTACTTCTGACACACGTGGTAAGGTACCGCTTTAGCCACAGCTGCCCTGGGCCTGAATGAAACAAATATGGCTGCCAATCGGTACCATAAGCAATCACTCACTCACATTCATACTGATATTTAGGCAAGCTGGGTGAAGTGTCTTGCCCAACGACACAACAACTGTATGGTTAGAGCAGGGATTAAACCAGTCCGGTTATGAGGCTGCCACGTTTGCCCCCGTCTGGTCAAATGGGAACAACCTACAATCACTAACAATTTTTTAAATAGCTGTTGATGTGTGTGCGATTCTTTTTGTCACACAGGAGATTTGTTTACCTGCTTTACATGTTCCGGCTACTTCCTGTATCCTTCCTCAGGAGCGACATGTGACGGTGCAGTGACGTGTCTTGTCGGCTGCATTACTTGGTTTTGCCAGGGTCGTCCGTGCTAAAAGCAACAAATGCCAGCGAAGACCGGAGAGGCCGTCGAGATCCGCAAACGAGGTCCATGGAGCATAAATCGTGTCGTGGGAGCGTGCATCTTATCACACACTGGGCTGCTGTCCTGGAGAAGGCGTAAGCTTCCAGTACTGTGGAAGCTTATGCCTACTGTCCGGCAAAACAAAGTAAAGAAGCCCAAAAGACACGTCACTGCTTCTGAGGAAGATACATGTAAAGCAAACGCTAATTCTAAGTTTAAAACTGAAGACAGAATGAACCTTTACTAAGTATTTTATTGTATTGTTTTTGCTTTGCCTGGAATGTTCCGCCGTATGGCAATAAACGAATATATCTTGCAATTACAGGTGCTGAAAAATACCCTGAAAAACATGCAGTGAGTCTTACAGTGAGTGAGGCCCCTCTCCACAGATCTGAGTCTTCCTGCTTGTCTCCTTGAAGATCAATAAGTTTACAATATCATGGAACTTTCTAAGCAAAGCAATAACATATCTCCACGGTAACCTGCGTCTGACCAATGCTTTACGTGTGCTATGTTTAGGTTTTACATCAGTGTCAACACATCTCCTGACATTACGCGTGTTTGGTTAGCTTGAGCCATTTGCTAGCGCACCCTTAGCTCCCTTGACACACCGTTAGCCTATAAGACACTGTTCTGCTTGGGTGGGCCGAACGCCGCGAGCTAATCTGCGTCACGCTACCTCCCGCTACACAGTCCAGACCCTGGCTTGTGGATTTGTCATATTTAATACCATGATATCTCTATAATTGAAAAGTCAAAAAGTGAAAGGCTCGACGGATCCATATAGATAACACCACACGTATTTAAAAGCATATGCAAGACAATAAACGGTTTGCAAGGCGCCACCACGCTACACGCAAGGTCTAAAAGGTTATTTATTACAACGACCTTTAACCTTACAGGGGAATAACTCTCATTGCGAATAATGGGGGTTCCTATTTAAAAGGAGATCGCGTCTTTTGGTGTCGACTATCTGGTTTGGAAGAGTGAACAATTTGACACGTGGAGTTGGGTTCCTGGTTTTGGTTTGAAAAATGTGCTTAGGTAAAAATGAAATGAAATTGTAAATCTGCTGCTTGGCTACTGAGAAAATTGAAAGAGAAAACTGCAGTGGAGTCGTATCTGATTTGTCGTAAATTGTATCGACGTTGCAATAGGAGGTTTTTACACTGGAAATATATTGACTGTATAAGTACTATCTGTGTAGAGCAGTTTGGTGGCAGAGTGGTTAGCGCTTATGCAGGGATGTCAAGGTTATATTTGGTTAATCCATAATTGTGGTTATTGTGAGAATTTTAGAAGCTAATTTCGATTCAAACTTTTTATCGTTCTGTTTATGTCACTTTTTACTTTCATTCATTCAAAAAGTTTCATTTCAGATCAGCTGGTAGATGAAGTTTCATATCCACTGTTTTGAAGGTTGGAGGTTTGAATCCCGCTCTCAACATAAACATCATTGGGTGACCGATCAGATCCGCTGACCCACAGGTTGGCAGTGCGATTCCAGCTCCCAGATGACTACTGTCGTTGTGTCCTTGGGCAAGACACTTAACTCACCTCGCCCCCAGTGTCTGCGTACACTGGTGTATGAATGTGTGTGTGAATGGGTGAGCGCTTCCTTGATGTAAAGTAAACTATATAAAAACGTGACCATTTCCATTTATTTTTTCTTTCTAAATTTTCCGCCATTCCCATCTTATTCTTTCTTTTTTTTGTTTTATTACTTACCTACCCATACACACACGCACACACACTCTTATTGTCCCATCACCCCCTTCAAACCTTGATGTATTCACACTGCAATTTTCAAATTTTTCTGTCAATAAAATAAATCAACAGTTTACCAGTTCACTATAAGTTTCAGCCGTCTGTCTTTGTTTACCACACTGACCCATAGTTGTGCAGGCGTTATCAAGTATAAAACACATTCGACATCATGGCAAAGTAATTGATATTATTGGTTCTCAAGATGATTATCCAATCAGAAAGCAGCATGAGCCTCACATGGGCTCTCATTTGGGTTGCCTGGTTCAGTGCTGCTCTCTCTGATCTGAACACTCAAAAATACTTGACAGATGCTTGGATACTTTAGCTGCTTGCAATATACGATATATCTAAACTCTCTTTTCACATCTTTTCAGATCAGATCCACTGACCCACAGGTTGGTGGTTCAAATCCCGCTCCCGCGGATGAGTGCTGTCGTCGTGTTCTTGGATAAAGTGAGTGGCTCCTTGATGTAAAGTGCTTTGAGTGCCTTAAAGGTGGAAAAGCGCTGTATAAAAATATGACTATTTTCAATTTTACCATATGGTGTATAATGGTAACGTTTTAAACTATGTGAATGAAAGAAAATTAAAGGTGCACTATGTAACTTTTCTGATGGAGGGTTCTGCAGTGTTCCACAGTATGGCATAAAACACATCCATCTCCATGGAGACAAACAGGTGATGCCATTAGGACGAGTTCCAGGTCAGATCTGTGCAGAGGTGACCCCACTCACAGTATGTTTGTTTGTTTGTTTGTTTTTTGGTGTAAACAGTAAAATAACTTGTAATTGTGAAAACTGGGCGACAGTAGCTGAGTTGGTCGAGTGTTTGTCCACTGATACAAAAATTGGCGGTTCAAATCCCGCTCTCGACGTAAACGCCACTGGTAGAGCACAGATGACTGCTGTTGTTGTGTCCTTGGGCAAGACACTTAACCCTCCTCACCCCCAGTTTCTACGTACACTGGAAGGCGGAAAAGCGCTGTATAAAAACGTGACCATCTACCAAATGCAAGGTAGATAATACTCTGGAACATTCATGGCAAAGTAGTAACATCTCCATGGAGACAAAGAGGTAACGGCCCCTCTACCAGAAAAGTTACACAGTGCACCTTTAAGGATTTCACTGTTGTTTGGTCACAGCATATCGGAAAGTCATAACGATTCTTCTCACAATAATTCTAACATATCATGACATCGTTATTTGTGCACATTACTTCACAGCAGTCACTTCTCCAAATACTTGTACACATATATCTTAAAAACACACGCTTGCCCCTTTGGACAGACGGCGCTGACAGTGAAGGGAGAGTAGCGTCCTTGCCTCTCCTCCCCACAGCTGCATATTAATCTGCGGGTGAACACTTTACATAAACGTGATTTATGCTCTGTCTGTCCTTCACTCTGACTGAGACTCCTCCTCAAACTCCCCAAACGTCCTTCTCCCTCTGCGGCCCTGGTCGGGATTCATTCAAATTCAGTGCTCAAAACAAAAAAAAAGGAAACAGGAAAAACAGTTTGGGGAGATTAGCGATTGAGAAATGCATTATTAACAGTAAAGTCGTCCAAAGCAGTTCAACTTAAATAACGCAAATAAAACATAAATGCCTTTAACCCTGGAGAACTCACGGGTCAAATTTGACCACAGTTAATTGCTGCTACCCAAAATGAACAAACAAAAAAAATATGTCAAATTTAACTTCAAAAGCCCAGAGTGCCGCTTCTGGCCCCTGCATAGAGACACCTAGTGGATGAATATTGAACTAAAATGAGCCAGAGTGGTAGTGATTTTGGCCTTGTGTTCTTGTTTCCATTGGCCATTGTCTCATGTCTCATTGTATCTGTGTGGTCGACTGATTATTTTCCTAAATTTAAAATAGTTTGCATTGACAGTGTTTGTTATTGTGATTCTCTGAAATGATACGCCTAAAGCCCAAAGGGTCAAATTTGGCCCTGATCCTAAATTAGGGAATAAAGGGTTAAAATTGAAAAAGTGGATATTTCAGGGAATATAGGTTAAAATTGAAAAAGTGGATATTTCAGTGTTCAGTGAACTTATAGCAGTAATTTAATGCATTGTTCATAATTTTCCAAAGAAGAAAAGGGTTCTTGGGTTCTCCAGGGATAATTTCATGTATTTGAAATAATACTTTAAAAAATATTTTGCAGTAAAGGGTTTCACACCTAATTAATTACCTGTTTTTTTTATGTTGCAAATTGGAGTAGACTACAGTGCTGAAGTGCCTTGCTCATGGACACAACATCAATATGCAAGAGAAGTTCTAAACACCATAGGTAATATTAAGTTTGACAAAAACATATCCTTTAAAATACATATCTCGGAATTATGTAACAGTTTAAAATCAAGTTGATACTTTGAAATCTTCAGATCCGCTCTTTCGCTCAAAATTGTCAGAAGAGAACAACCCTGTGTCAGATCTTCATACACTGTCTGAATTCTCATTTGCTTGTTGAACTTTGATACTGGGACTTTTAATGCAAGATCTCATGGTTGCATAAGTCTAAAAACTGGCCGCACTAGAACTGAAATGGGAAAAAAAAAGCTTTTGGTTATTTTGCTTCTCAAAACTTCAATACGTTTCAAGGACTTACAAAACTGGACAGACTGGTGCCACTTATGGACTTTAATAAACATTTGTATAAAATAAACATTGTCTTTGAACAGGGCGCTCATGAAAAAGAGTCTGAGTGCTCTCATCGGGCTCCCGCTGTATAAATAAAAATACAGAAGAAAGAAGATGCGACAGAAACACTGTTTGAAGGATGGGTCAAATGCAGAGGACATTTTTTTCCAATGGGAACAGTAAAGTACTAATACAAGCAAATGGACTAACCTCTTGTTGTGCCTGGGAATTTGGTTCATGTTGGTCTCAATGATTCTCTCTTTCAGTTTCATCAACATAAAGTAATATGTATAGTGTTTATATGAATGTATTGGCGCAAAAATAAGGCGCACTTCCTTATTTTGCATTTATTCAATTACAGGTTGTTTTTTCATTCATTCCAGAACATTCTGTGTCGATTCTCCAAACATCTGGGCGACATGGGGGAACATTTGAGGCAAAGTGTTAACATCTCAATGGTGTAATTGTCTCATGTGCTACATCGATCGATATGGGTTTTTTCATGACCGAAGCCGATACCGATTGTTTAGATTCCAGAGAAACCGATATCCGATATATTTTTGGTCCGATTTACATTATTTTCCCCAGATTATGTCATTTAAATTTACTACACACTCACCCACTGCCTTTTTTTTTTTTTTTACCACAAACCTTTAATAGAGCTGAAAAATCATGTTTTGCAGTTGTGTGTGTTTTCTTTAGGCAGCTGGTTGGTCAAAACAAAATATCGGCCTGTGCTGGAGATTGAAGGCCGATATCTGATACGCTAAGAAGTGCAAATATCGGCCAGTGCACGTACAGCTAAAATTTGGAGGAAGGTAACAAAGTACAAGTAGTAAAGTACTGTAAGTAGAATTTTAAGGCATCTGTACTTTACTTAAGTCAGTTTTACAGTGGATACTGTTTACTTTTACTTCACTACATATGAGAGCAGTATCTGTACTTTCTACTCCACTACATTTTTGAACTGGACTGAAAAGTAAAAAGTACTTTTCATATGATTTAAGGGGTTATTTTTACCATGTTTGTGGTGAGATCCTGACTAAAATCTTTGAGCAAAAAAAAAAAACAAAACACAAAATTCATAAGAAAAATGTAAAAAAAATATTCGTATTACTGCTGACCAAAATATGTCTCATTTTTAAATCAATATCACTGCACAAAACAAAACAAATTGTTCAAAATACTTTTACTTTTTACTCCTAAAGTACATTTTTAAACGGGTACTTAAATGCTTTTACTTAAGTAGATTTTTTCATGTGATATTTTTACTTTTACTTAAGAAACTTTTACTTCTGTGTCTGTACGTTTACTTAAGTAACAAAATTGAGTACTGTAATAGACAACACTGCATTATCTCCACTCGTCTCTTTTTGCCCCTATCGCAAAAACCCACAGGTTGCACTCTATCTCTCTCCCTCTCAGTCTCCCTCTCTCCATCTGTCTCTTTCTCTCTCTCTTGGCCCTTGATTATTATTGCATCATGTTTTCTTGAGTCGTGCCTGGCTGAAAATCAATTAGCAAACACAGTAATCGGCGTGAGCAGGAAGCGCCCTGGATGACGGCCAAACCACTTCCTCTGCTCCTCAAGGGCCTGAAATTACACAGTCCCTTCACTACACTGAGTTTGGATAATATTGGCTTGAGTTCAAATGTTTCCATAAACTTGATCTAATTAACGCTTTGGATATTTGGCTATTTTCTTTCATGATGAGCATTTATGAGCTCAGAAAAGGGAAGTAAAATAGGAGCAGATTTTGGTTATCTCTTAAAGGGCCCGTATTACGCCAGTTCCTGATCTATGTCATAATGTCGTTTCCTCATCAAAAACAGACCTGGAGTTGTGTTTTGTTTCATTCACAGATGTTTAACACAAAAACCCTGCATATTTAGGCTGAGTTCTTCTGTCAGACAGAAAACACCCCATTCCACCTTGTGATGTCATATGGCAATACAGGAAGTGCTCCACTGTGTTTTTAAACTCCACATGGCAATACAGAAGTGCTCCACTGTGTTTTTAAACTCCACACACCTTCACATTTTTCTTCTAGAATCATTTGGATAATTTCAGCCCTGGAATTGCAAAGCTCCACTGAATTAAAGGTAAGAGGTAGATGTCAACTTGTAAACTACCGCTTCATGACATCACAAGGTGGAACAGACCATTTTGAGCTTTGGAGATGTAGACAGACTAATAATAAAGGGTTACTTAAACAGGTGTGAATAAAACAAAACACAACTCCGGGTATGTTTTTGAGGAGGTAACAACATTATAACATGGTTTAAGGCTCTCAAGAGACAATTATGCATAACATAGGACCGTTAAAGTAAGTCTCTATGTTTTGGGGTCTCCCGGTTTTACAAAGTACATTCACAGTTACAAACTAAAATAGTTTCTTTTTCTCAAGAACAGATTTTTTAACAATGACTTTATACGGACTTTTTTTTATAGCCAAGTTTTAAGTTGTATTTCTCAAGCGCCGCACCGGCTACACCGGGTTACCCAGTGCACTCCGTGATGTGTGTTGATGTTTCTGGCCTTTGCTATTGTCATCATCATTACTGTCCCGGGACGCTGCCCTCTCTGGTGATAGACGGAACAACGGAGCAGCCGAAAGGTCTCCTCCCACCTCTGAGCACCGCCACCGATCACCTGCAAGTGCCCTAATGAGAAAACTCCAAAATGACTCCAACGAAAACTACTTTGTACCATTACGGCCATGTGTCAGAAGTACACAGGAGGACAGGGGTGAAATTAAAAAGACCAAGCGGAGCAGTGAAGGAGAGAGGAGAAAGTAATACAATAGAAGGGAAGATTAGGAGTGAATTAGGTTGCAAAGTACACAAACTTTTATCATAGGAGAGAAGGAGGGATGGAAGAATAGACAGAGATTTGGTTGGTTCTTGAAAACGTGATTGTGTTACTTCAAAATACTCCTGGGTGTTACGGTAAAAAGTATTGAAATTTGCAGCTGATGTCACCAACATCACCTGGGGACGTGATGCTAACCGTAGGCACTGCTCCGTCCGAAGCCGTTACTTAAGTTAGACACAATCGGACGGAAGGAGCAGACTTAGCTGGAACTTCAACAGGTGAGCTGACTTGTGCCGTTAAACAAGTCCCTCTCAAAATACATTACGGTCACAAGCTAGCTAGCATTAGCCAACGGTTTTTCAGTTAGTCGCTCTCACGTTTTTGCTGAAAATCAAATTTCTAAACAGGATCATGAGTATTGATCACAGGCTCCTGAAAATGTGTTGTTTAAATCCATTTTGTATTTTTTCTTGAGTTTTCCGACACTCTTAAAACTTTTTAGTAGTTATTGCTAATGTGTGCATTGTGTCACCATGGTATCTTCTGAACATTCCGCCATAGGAATACATGTAGAACCTCCCCAGCGTGATGTCACTGCAAAGTATCAATAGTTGTAGGAGTAGTAGTTAGTAGTTGTTGTAGTAGAAGTTGTAGCAGCACAATAAAAGCAGTAGTAAACAGTAGAAAGTTGTCTAGGTGATGTTATTGCTTTTCCCAGAAAGTTCCACAGTATAGCATTAAACTTATCTATCTCCTTGTGGACAAGCAGATGACGCTACAACACCAAGTTACAGGTTTGATCTGTGGAGAGGCGACTCCGCTCACAGTAAAAATGCCATAAAAACACATGCAATTCAATAAATGCAAATAAATTCCAGACAAAGCAATAACATCTCCATGGAGACAAGCAGCGATAGCGGACCTTCAACTAGAAAAGTAAGTTAGCGCAGCTTTAGATATATTTAAAATTCAACGACTTGGAAACATAACTTACTTGTACTACAGCCTTGCAATTAATTCTAATACCATCTCTCCTAAAACAAATGTAATCCAGTGTTGCATTATTGAGGGCGTATTCGTACCTTTAAGTTCATACCAAGGTCCAGATTTACAACTTCAAAATTCTCGTATTATCCTTGTGTTTTCCGTGAACTTCTTCTGACTTCACATCAGCTCCCCACGTGCTCATCCACAGAGTGAAAGAGAGAGCGGTTGGGTTTTTTGTTAAAGAAATGTAATTTTTTTTTACCTCTAAGACACACAGTGCAGCATTAAAGGTTCACTGAGTAATTTTTCAGGTAGAGAGAAGGTCACGGGTTTGTCTCCATGTTATCGGTAGTTTTCAGGTTCTAGACTGTGATGATGTCATACACCCAGATGGGGGGCAACAGACGGATTTTCCTATCGATTTCATAGTACTTTGGCATGAAATATCCAGTCGCTATTTTCACAAACGTTGAACCCGATCACTTTTATTAGTATCTAGACCCTAGAAGTCACTGTATTAGAATAAAAATCTGCATTGTAACTATATTAATTTTAGC
Organism: Periophthalmodon schlosseri; assembly: GCA_000787095.1. Classification (NCBI taxonomy): domain Eukaryota; kingdom Metazoa; phylum Chordata; class Actinopteri; order Gobiiformes; family Gobiidae; genus Periophthalmodon; species Periophthalmodon schlosseri. The sequence goes on from KN470935.1 coordinate 110,696, forward strand.
TGCCCACATCTGTATTAAACATTATTGGATGGTACGTATGGAACGTTGTGATGTCGTTTGAAACCCAGCAGTTGTTTTGGTTAAGGTTTAGGTACATTTTATTGTCGCCATAGGGAAATTTGTCCACTGCATTTGACCCATCCTTCAATGCCTTTGGGCACCTCATCAGAAGCAGTTGGTGCCACAGTGCCACGCCGCAGGACCCATCTCCAGATCTTTAGCTGGTTAGGTTGAATAAAAGTATTAGTAGTAAAGTACCAGTGCAGATTTTGAGGTCTTATAAGGCTTCAAATGTGTTGATTTTGATATAGATTTGTGCTGAGTTTTGATCAATAAAACAGCTGAATCAATCGTTTTTCTAGCTCTTTTTATTTGTATATTAGCTGGAGATCTTTGCCATATTGTGCATGTTTTGGGTTGCCTGGAATTTTTCACAGTATGGCATTAAATGTATCTTATGTAGCAATGATGGGTGTTTTTATTTCAAGCATAACAGTGAGCGGGGTCGCCTCTGTACAGAACTGACCTGTAATTTGTCTCCATGGAGATTATAAAGTTTACTGCCATACTGTGAAACATTCCAGCCAAAGCAGTTATATCCATGGAGACAAGCTTATGGTGTAGTCTCCTCCATAAAAGTTATGTAGTGCACCTTTAAAGAGTGGTGGGACATAATGAAGTAAAAGTAGTAAAGTACTGTACATAAGTAGAAATTTGAAGTATCTGTATTTTAAGTACATTTTAGAGTGGGTATTTTTTTACTTTTACTTCACTACATTTGACAGAAGGTATCTGCACTTTCTACTCCACTACATTTTTGAACTGGACTGAAAAGTAAAAGTATTTTTTATTATTGTTTGAGACCTGCTGAAAAGGCTGAGGGTTTATTTTTAGCACGTTCATAATTTGAGCAAACAAAAATATACAAATAAAAACAGCTAGAAAAACGATTGATTCAGTTGTTTTATTGATCAAACCTCAGCACAAATCTATATCAAAATCCCAACATTTGGAGCCTTATAAGACCTCAAAATCTGCACGAAATACTTAAACTTTTTACACGTTAAGTACATTTTTAAAACACTACTTTTACTTATGTGATACTTTTACTTTTACTTCAGTCAACACTGCCTTTAAATACACTGGAATGGTAAGGTTTACGTACGGGATTTTACATTAAACTGAGTAGTGTTGAGAGACGCAGTTTGAACTCATGTCCTCTGTCTCTCCACTTCCCCTCCTCACCATCTTCTGTTACGCTTGTATTATTTTCACTGTGTGTCAGATTGGGTTTCACAGCCCATTGTTCCTCGTTTCAAAGCGCCATCACAGGAAATACGGGGTCCGAGCCGCGTAATGTAATATTTTATACAATGCTAACGCTATTAAGAGATCACAATTCATTAGCATGTTTTCATTTGCAGTTGTCTACAGTTACAGGGATCTATGGTCTTACGTTTCACGGGGTCAAAAGTGGTCACTGCTTTTAATGCGGCATATGCATGACATTAGCTGGTACTGGGCAGTGTTAGCATAATTAGCCTATATAATTGGGTTGTTATAAGGTGATGTCATGAGTTTTGAGTTTTTTTGTAATTTCACTGTAATTTAAAAAGAAAAATTCAATAAGGAATAACTCAGTAGTCTAAGCAGGGACTCCCAGACTCCCTTCACCCCAGACACTTCCTCCAGCTCCTCCGGTGGGACCCCAGTGCATTCCAGATGTATTTTCAGCAGTAAAAACTTGATGCTTAAAGCAGTGTTGAGCGAAACCAGTGATTTTTGCTTATATCTGATTTTCAAGTGGCAGATATTGGGATACTGATCTGATACCGATCCATTTGGTATTAAATGAACAGAAACTCCTTGGCATATTACCTTGGCGTATTAACCTTTGCTCCACCACAGCTTGGACTAATCTTAAAATTGAAAATATATGCAGATAAACTAAAATATAAACCATGTTACTATCTTTTAAACGGTGTGTGTGTAATTCCTCAGTTGTCCAGGTATGATCCATAGAAAAAGAAAAAATCTGTCAACTGGATAAAAGCACTACTGACAAAGCAATGTGGTCTCCTCCATTCAGTGTAGTGAAGACTCCAGTGAGCGTTACATTGAAGAAACAAAAGAGCCACTCATAAGAGAATGTACCAACACCGTTGTAAGAGCAGCTCAGGACCCCAATCTGCTGTTCATCTCCATCTCAAAGCCACTACACACTCCTTTGAAGATAGTGAGGTGCAGATCTTAGCCAAAGAAAAGAAATGGTTAGAGAGGGGAATTATAATCCTATCCTCAGATTTAAATCAAAACGAGGAAAACAATAGTGCTAGCTCCTCCTTTCAGGTAAATATAAGTGTGTCCACCAGTAATCTGACCAGAACTGACCACTTGGATGAGTAGCGAAACGTCTTCACTCTAAAACTTTTGAGCAGTTGACAGAATTGAATTTTTCTTTTGCTATATATTTTTAAACTGCAATTTTTTGAGACATGTGGATATATTTGAATGAGAATCGATACTTTTTGATCCAGTCAATCTCGATAGAAATTTTGGTACGAATTTGCCTATTACTATCTTAGAGTTGGCAGCAGCTTTGGTAGTGTCCAGTTTAGATTTTATACAGAAGATATCTTTATAAACAAAATGTTCTTTTCCATTGGCCTCATCAAATTACTCTCTAAACATCTTACTCTTAGTATTTCCCAGCGCTACAAAACCCACTTATCTGCTCCTCCAAGCTGTTGTAAACAAATGCTAAATATACAGTTTGACCCGTGTTTCGAGTCCATATGGTGTCCCACTACAGAGAATCCACCATTTTTGTCCATTTATTCCATGGCATCAGCTGGTGTGTTGCATAAAACTGGGTGTTGGTACAATTCTGCGCTCCTCCGGGCAAAGCCGTGTGGCACTCAGCCTAATGGAGAGGCCTATTAGGCAGATGGTTGTCATATGTATGCAAATAAAGAGCAAAGTGGATAACACCGGCTCGTCAGCACCACCTGTCTGTCTGCGCACACACTACAGGCTGGTCCATGTCCCATTGGGAAGGCTACAGATGTGTATTAATTAGATCAAAGCATTCATCATCATTTTTTTTTTTAAAGAGGTGTGAGACAGAAGGGGAGAGTGCTTAAAAAAGACAGAGTACTGATTTAAAGGTGTACTAAGTAACTTTTGTGGAGCTTATTTTAGTAGATTCTTTTTTCAGACCAAAGTTTAGTTTGTTTTTATACCTGACAGTTTCGACTGCTCACTAGCGCTCTTCCTCAGAGTGGTCATGAGATATTGTTGTGACGTGTCCAGTCAGCTGATTTAAACAGGCTTTGGTGCTGTCTTCCTACCGATGGAGGCAGGACGACAGCGCCATCTGCAGTCCGACTTATCCAGGACAGTATCCCAGGTGTGTGAGAGTAAAAAGAACCCCTCGTCCCGGTTCAGAGTCCCACGGGCATGTTTCCATATTTCGAACGCCTTGTTAATACAGCGACGATGTTTGTTGTCCTCTGTCCCAATGATGTTGCCTCTGTCCAAGTCCATAATGTGGTTCTTGCTTTTACAATGGTTAGAAATGGCCGATTTTAGTTGCCCCTGTTCTGCGAGATCGACTAGTGGTCCTCCATAGGTACTGCAGCCCCTAGGAACTTGGAGCCCAGACAGAATTCTTCCATAGAGCACAGTGTATTTTTTGGGAATGCAAACTACCCTTGTTCGGCTGACAGGGCATCCACAGCTTTCACAAAGGTCAGATTTTGTAGGGATTCTTCTCTATTTTCACAACATGAACATTTAAAAATTTTAAATGTTCAAAGCACCTAAAAGTTAGCTTTGTAAGATTTATCCTAGCTCCGCTCTAGCAGCTACGTTCTGATTCTGACGTCACATGGTCGGAGGCATTAGCCCGTATTGAGAAAGTAATGCGGAAAAGAAATTTTTTTCTGGACCATGCGCCAATGAGCACAGGCCATTGAAAACAATACGACGCCATCTTGGGTTCACCTTCCAGATTTTATTATACGTCCATGTTTGTAGCTCATTCGCTGTTTCCGTCTCACACACCTGGGATACTGTCCTGAAGAAGTCGGACTGCAGATGGCGCTGTTGTCCTGCCTCCACCGGTAGGAAGACGGCGCCAAAACCTGTTTAATTTCAAACTGTCAGGTATGAAAATAAACTAAACATTGGTCTGAAAAAAGAAGCTATTAAAATAAATGAACAGAAGACCAGATGAACCTCATCGGAGTGCACTGTAGAGGTCATAAGACAGCGCCAAAACCTGTTTAAATCAGCTGACCGGACACGTTGAAAAAAGAGCTATTAAAATAAATGAACGGAAGACCAGATGAGCCTCATTGGACTTTATGGAGCTTGTCTACACGGGGAGGTTATTGCTTTACCTGGAAAGTTCCGCCGTAGGGCATTAAACCTAATTTAGTCTATTACAAGTTTTTATTGCTGAAAAAAACAGTACTCTGCCTGTAGATTGAGCAGAAATATGTTGTTTCTCACTCCTGTTTTTACCTCTTTTTTACTCGTAAGCGTCTGTTGTTGTTTTTTGGCATGAACGGACCATGCTTTTCTCTGATAGGTTAATCCACCTGTCTATGATGCCTATCTTTTGTTGGCGAGCCATGATGTGGTTCCAGACTCACACATCTTTGTATTGTCAAAGCCTGTGGTTTTGGCTGGCCAGGCAACAGATCTGATCTATAACTTGGCCAGATAGCGTCACCTGCTTGTCTCCATGGATATAGATAACTTTAAAACATGTGAGCCAAGGCAACAGGTGCTAAAATTAAGACCAAAACTGAATAATTTGCAGATCCAAGCATTTCTTAAGCATATGTTCTAAGATACACTATTCCCTGTGTGGCTTTGCAGCTCACTGTAGATCTCTTTCTGACACGTCTATAAATCCTTATCGGTATTACTGTTAAGATGGAGAAATAAACAGAGTAATCTGGTGGGTTTAGCGGCTACACTTGTAATAATCCCATTTCAGATGAATAAAACTTGTTCTACTAAACATCCAAAGCCTACGGGATTAGAGTCAAGGAATAGGATTTCAAAGCAAAATTGTGTAAACTGTATACATTTTTATCGATGGTGGAAGGTAACGAAGTAAAAGTAGAAAAGTACTGTTCTTAAGTAAAACATTTTATTTAAGTACATTTCAAAGTGGATACTTTTTACTTTACTTCACTACATTTGAAAGTAGGTATCTGTACTTTCTACTCCAAAGTACAGATGCCTAAACCGGGTGCCTTTATCTATGTCGTCAACAGGGAAAATTCCATCCAAAATGCAGGGACAACTTAAACACAAGGAAGGCATTTTTCTGACAGTTTAAACTTTTCATCATTTTACTATATTAAAATGTTATTTATTTGTATTAGTCTAATCACAGTAGGTTTTGGCCCTTGTTAACATTATTAGTTAACAGCTCCCAGTTAACAGAATTACCTCTACGTATGTCATAACTGATGTCTGTGTCCAACCAGGAAATACAATTACAAACTTCACCAAAATGGAAAACTAGAAAAAACTGGGCAAGATTCTTTAAAAAATCGTAAATATAATTGTGTTAACTGTTTTAGTGAAATAGTCTAACATGTCAGGCACTTTAAGTTATCATTCAAAATCATAGACTGTATATATAAATGAACATAGCTTGAAAAACTGTCGTCGCTCTCTTCGTAACTGCTGCTGTCATTTTGGTCTTAAAATGTTAGTTGTGGGGTTTTTTTGTTGTTTTTTTTTAATTCCGCTATTGTGTCCGTAAATCAAAATACGAACAGTAATAACAGACAAAATCAGGCGGCCTCATTCCCCGAGGTCGCTCCTGCTAACCTTAGCAACAGGTTTGATTGACAGTGTTGCTAAGCACCCGCTCCCCGCTCAACCAGAGGTGCAAGCGGAAAGGGGCGTAAATACAGAACTCGGCTCCTGCTACCTTAGCAACAGGTTTGATTGACAGTGTTGCTAAGCACCCGCTCCCCGCTCAACCAAAGGTGCAAGCGGAAAGGGGCGTAAATACAGAACTCGCCATTTGGGTTGTATTATAGCAAAATACATTCTTTAGGGACCACAGAGCCATTTTAAAGCCTCCAGAGAATCGGCTCAGTGTTGACTTGTTGGACACATGAGCAGTGAATATTTTACACAAATCAACCTACTTTATATCGTATTTTAGCGGCAAAACTTTTCCCAAATCCTCCGTTGAAATGAATGGGATTCCCGCTTAACCACCACAAAGAAAGCACGGTTTACTCGCGTTAAGGCTAAAGTGGGCGGGGCAGAATAACGTCAATCCAATCTATGTTCAAAACCCATAAGAAGTGATTGATATATATTAGTATTTACCAAACCAAGTCATCTTCCCCATACAATCTGCGCAGCGCATTACTCAGGTCTTTACACAGCTGCGGCGCGGTCCGTCAGCGTAAAAAACATTCGACGTAATTGTTAATAGTCGCACTTCTGCTCTCACAGGTGGGACGTGTCTCTGGCTTTGTGGACATATTCCAGAGGCAGCAGCTGAAACAACAACTCCAAACCGTGACCAATTGAGTGTCATGTGAATTCTGACAGCCCTGGATTTGCAAAGTCTACAAAATATTCTTTATTGTGAGACTATCCCGGGACGGTGTTGCAATTGATCCCCCCCATAAAGGGCATCCATCATTTGTATAGTGTTAGAATGTGACCTTATTTTGACTTGGGACGTCCCGGTAACAGACAAAGCGTCGCATTGTTGGGATACCTGAGTAATAAGAGGAGACTATGGAGGTGCCTCTTGGCTTTTGACCCAAACTGTATTATCCACTATTCATTCCTGTTTTCTTATGTTTTCTTTATGGAGAAAATGGATGTTCTGACAAAACGTTTGATTTTAAGCATTTCTGTGGGTTTGGCCTACGGTACATAGTAGTAAGAACAGGACTTACTAGTAATATTTACTATATTGTGGCACCTGGACAGTAGTAGTAGTAGCAGCAGGCCTAGTAGCATAGTAATAGCAGTTGTTGTTGTTGTAATAGTAGTCGTCGTAGTTGTTGTTATTGTTGTAATAGTCGTACTAGTAGTAGTGGCAATTGTTGTTGTAGTACTAGTAGTAGTTGTTGTAGTTGTTGTAGCCTAGTAGCAGTAGTTGTAGTAGTTGCAGTTGTTGTAGTTGTTGTAGTTGTTGTAAGAATAGTTGTAGTAGTAGCAGTTACAGTAATAGTTATAGTAGTAGTAGTTGTTGTTGTAATAGTAGTACTAGTAGTAGTACTAATTGTGGTTGTAGTAGTAGTAGTTGTCGTTGTAGCCTAGTAAAAGTAGTTGTTGTAACCTAGTAGTAGAAGTAATTGTAGTAGTAGTTGTAGTTGTTGTAATAATAGTTGTAGTAGTTGCAGTTACATTAGTAGTTATAGTAGTAGTAGAATTAGTTGTTGTTGTTGTTGGTAGTAATAGTTTTGGTAGTAGTAGTAGTTGTTGTTATTGTTGTTGTTGTAGTAGTAGTGCTAGTAGTTGTAGCCTTGTAGTAGTAGTAGTTGTAGTAGTAGTTGTAGTTGTTGTAATAATAGTTGTAGTAGTTGCGGTCACATTAGTAGTTATAGTAGTAGTTGTAGTGGTAGTAGTAGTAGTTGTTGTTGTAGTTGTAGTAGGTACAGTAATAGTTCTGGTAGTGGTAGTAGTTGTTGTTATTGTTGTAATATTAGTACTAGTAGTTATTGTTGTAGCCTAGTAGTAGTAGTAGTTGTAGTAGTAGTAATAGTTGTTGTAGTAATGGTAGTAGTAGTTGTTGTAATAATAGATGTAGTAGTTGCAGTTACATTAGTAGTAGTAGTAGTAGAAGTAGTAGTAGTTGTTGTTGTTGTAACAGCACAATAAAGGCAGTAGTAAACAGTAGAAAGAAGTAGCTGTCTATAGAACGATGTGAACCAGAAAAAGTGTTTAATCAAACATACTGCAAGTACTAGAAGTGCTATTGGGAGTAGTAATAGTACTATTGGTTTTAGGTAAAAGGATGGTAGTAAACAAATAATTGAAATATGTATTTTGAATAATGCAATTTAGAAACAGTTATATTTCTATAGTACTTCTTTAAATGATGCAGGGAGCCCACAGGACGTTGGCCTTGGCGGTAGATGCACTGGAAACACCTCCCTCACATTCATCCGGACACATCATTTAGCATTGAAGTAATATTTAGCTTTTCAGACAGAAATATGATGGATTACAGACATATGTACTCATTATATATAGTTAATTGCCGTTTTTATTTGATTTTTCCCAAGTTGTTACATAGGTACTGAGAAAATAGTGTGTTTTCAAGGCTGGGTCCTGTATTTGTCAGTGCAGTGGCAGTTCTTTGGCAGTAGCGGAGGACTCAGAGTGCGATCGGTCTCATAGCTTGGTCTGTAACGCCTCAGACTGAAAAGAGAACATGGTAAAATGACATCTTAACATTACTTAGAATGTGATCCAAAATCCAATCAAAGCAGCAGTGATGGCTTTTTTGTATTTGGCGCAGATAGAACACGCCTGAGAATGTCAGTTCCAAGAGATATTAAATATGTATGTACACTTTGAGAAATTTGACCTCAGCATTTGACCCATCCTTCAACAGTCAGGAACAGTGGGCGTGGCAGTGTTGCACTCCGGGACCCATCTTCATATCTTGAGCTAAGCTTGATCGGGACAACTTTATATGTAAAATTTTTGGGTGGACTTGAAAATTAATAGCCATAATAGTCCTTGGTGGTGCACAGAACCCAGAACTAAACCAGGACTAAATCAGGACCTGAAGAGGACCAAACTATAGACTTCATATCCACTTCAGACAAAGCTTAGCTGAAGATCTAGGTCCTCAGGGTCTACACTTTGGCCGCCCATTGCTGCTCACAGGTCAACCCAACAGCATTGAATAGATAGATAGACTTTTATTGTCCCCAAGGAGAAGTTCTTTTTCATACACATGTTTATGAGGATCCAGATTACAGAAGGATGGGTCAAAGCAGGGGTCAGATTTCCGTATGAGGACTTTGACTTTCCCAATCTACCGCTCTAACCACAACCTAACTTTCAAATTTCAAATGCGACACACGCATTCCCATCTCAAAACCCCGTCTCTAATTGAGTCAAGTTACATTATCTTCCCTGTAACAAGATCTCTCGCAGTCTTCCCTCCTTCGCTTCACGTTTGATTTAAATTCATATCCATCAGGACCACAGCAGCCAGTTATTGATAAACCATTAACACACATTTTTCCATAAAGCCGACATTGAGCAGTAACCTGTTGTCTGCTTAATGCAAAACGACCAGTCCGCACATGGGCGTGATGGATCGGTTCTCGCAATTACTGTCTTTGGCATCGGGCTGGCGTGAAAAACAACCGGTGTAGACGTAGCTTCCACCGCGCCGCTAGCTGACGTTTTAATCTAACGCAGGATTAATGGTACAGGAGGAGAGTGAGGAATATCTCTCCATTGATTTTTTCCTGATGAATCAAATGCATGTGTTTTACTGACAGAGCGGTCGTACATCTCGGCGAGTTTGCTGAGAGGCTCGATACGGAGAGAATGAATTTATGAGCGCGTGTGGTTAAAGATGTCGCGTGTGAATATGGATATACTGTGCAAATGGCAGTGAATTATAATGTGGTGGAAAAAACATTATTTCTGCAAAACAAAGCAAAACGAGCACAAAAAATATTACGCTGAGTGGCAACATTTCATTTAATCAGCGGTGTACATGGGAGCGCAGTTCCACCTCCGCCCCCTAGTAGGAGTCAGCACAAAAAATATGAACAGTAATAACAGACCAATAATAACAGGCACGTACCACCGGGAGGAGGCCGCGGGGGAGGCCCAGGATACGCTACAGGAACTATATGTCTCGGCTGGCCTGGGAACGCCTTGGGGTCCCACTGGAGGAGCTGGAGGAAGTGTCTGGGGTGAGGGAAGTTTGGGAGTCCCTGCTTAGACTGCTGCCCCCGTGAACTGGCCCCGGATAAGTCGAAGAAAATGGATGGATGGATAACAGACCAATCGGGTGCCTTCTTTCCCTGAGGTTGGCTCCCGTTAGCGTAAGCAACAGATTTGATTGATAGCGCCCCCTGCTAAACCAGCGGGTGATCGCGCTCTCTGATTTCCAAATATGGAACTTAACTGCTAACTGCTGTAGCCTCGACTGGCTTCATTTGGCTGGAGCCGAACGCTGCGGATGACGCCGCGCTCCCTCCGTCTTTTCTATATACAGTCTATGATCAATAATAATATGGTTTGCTAATAAATTACAACACAAAGGAGCACATATATCGGCAAGACTGAGAAATCAGTGAAAAGCATTTAATTGAAAGGCGACTTTGAAATGACTTTAAACAACAACTATTCAATGTAACTTTTCTGGTGGGTTCTGCTCGTCTCCATAGATACACTGTCCTGCATTTATTCAATTACAGGGGTTTTTATTGCTATGAAAATACCTTGAAAAACACATTCTTCTTGTGAGTGGGGTCGCGTCGCCTGATCTGCTTCAAGGAGATAGACAACGGTGGATGAAGTACTCAATTTTGTTACTCAAGTAAAAGTACAGATACAGAGGTAAAAAGTTGCTCAAGTAAAAGCATCACATGAAAAAATCTACTTAAGTAAAAGTATTTAAGCACCTGTTTAAAAATGTACTTTAACAAATTAACAACACTTTTTACTCCTAAAGTGTTAAATGTAGCAATACTGATTTAAAAAGTATTAAAATTTTGGTCAACAGTTGCAATACAAATCAATTTCTTATTTTTTCTTATGAATTTTGTGTATTTATTTTTGTTTGCTCAAAGCCGAAGCTTGAACTCGAAAACTTTAGTCAGGACGTTACCACGAACATGGTAAAAATCACCCCTCAAATCATCTGGAAAGTACTTTTTACTTTTCAGTCCTGTTCAAAAATGTAGTGGAGTAAAAGTAAAAAGTATCCACTGCAAAATGTACTTAAGTAAAGTACAGATACCTTAAATTCTACTTAAGTACAGTACTTTACTACTTTTACTTTGTTACCTTCCACCACTGAGATGGATAACATGGAGAACATCTCCGCAAAGACCCTCTACCAGAAGAGTTACATAGTGCACCTGGACAGTAGTAGTTATTTTTAGAAATATAGTCATTACAAAACACATAAAAACATTTGAATCCATCACTTGTTTTGCAGTGAATCTATATTTCAATTGAATTAAACTACTAAAACAAACTCTTTCTATAATTTACCGACATGCTCTTGTATTTGTCCACAGCTCAGGGGGGTCTTAAATATTACCCGTGTACTTCATTGAGAGAAAGTGCCTTCTCCGGACCTGCAGATTTACTACTGTCCTTTAATTGGGTTGTAAAATCA
>KN470935.1:125453-170776 GCA_000787095.1 Periophthalmodon schlosseri
CCCATGAAAAAAGCTAATATTTATCTTCTTGTTACGCCATTAAAATACCATTATACTTGGACACAATATAGAAAATCGATATCTAATCAACAATATCAGGCTAACAGCTAAGGACGCTAATGCTTCGGTTGAACTTGTGAACCCGCGATACGCATTTTAAATGAATAAACCCCATTTTGATCATTTACATATGTTATTATTCTGTTATCGTTACCCCCTCCTCACATTAGCCCTCATAGCACTTAGGGTTAATTAGGTGTAAAGCTCTGAGCGCCCGAAAGGTCCCTATACAATTGGAGGATTATTGTTCTTTAATTCCCTCTCCCCCGTCGCTGTGTAAGCATCTGACGCCATGATTCTCGGAGGTTGACACTTTCTTGTTATTTCGCTGTTGGGAAGAAAGAACAACGCATTCATTTCATTTACGACTTTTGATTTGATCTGGCTCCGGTGGCTGGTTGTGTTTTCATGCCTCGGTAGTTCGTTTGATGCGGTCTGATAGAAATGCCGATGGACACTGACAGGCAAACATGAATGCACTATACATACATTTGGCGTTATCGTACAGGCCAGATTTGGAAACAGAAAGATTTTTATCATCAGTACTTTTTCTCAATAATCTTCCCCAAAAGAAGTAAAAACAAAAGGCGAATTAAATTAAAACTCTACTGCTTAACTTTGTAGGTAAATATAGACTAAAATAATTTGTTTTTTTGTTTTTTTGTTTTCAATTTGTATGTTTTTAATGACGGTAAAACATGGAAAAACATGCTTCCTGAAGCTCGCCACACTCTACAGGATTTTTCACTCTTAAACGAGTTATAAATGTGCAACAAAAAGCGCACAGACACAAAGACAACCGGATGAGATTTTAAATCTCCGAGCGCAAAGACTGCAGCGGGATATGGAAGTGAAGGGACGGCACACCACAAGCTAAAAGTTGTGAGCGCACCTCGCATGAGCTGTTTTCTGTCTACAGTAAAACGACTCGCTTTGAGACTCTAAAGTGTTCAAAAGATCAAGAAGAGTATTGCACTTCTAGTTTAGATACAAGTCAACATTGTGGTGCAGTAGTTCAGATAAATGATTTTTTAATGCACAGAAGGCTGGCCATAAATGACACAGGAAGTAGAGTCACTATCGCTAATCTGCAACAGCTTCACCCTGACCCTCACTGTGTGGATGTAAAAAGACACACGTGAGGAACCACTTTCGCCTTTTTACTTTTTAAACAACGCTTCAGACTAATAGCGCTGTTTTTTGGACTGGGTCATTATTTGCAGAGGACACATTTTAATCGATAATATGGATGCTGCAGTTTAACAACTTTACGAGACCTGAATAATAAAGTTGACTTTGAATTATTTTCGGCATTTCCTGTATCTCGCGTCACTTCGTCTGCCCCTGACGCTCTATTTTATTGGCTGTTGCCGTGGTGATGTTTTGTGGTTACGAATTTATGATATGACACCATGAGGAGCGCAGTGGCTTAAAAGTTGCACATAAGGATCCTAAATCGGGTCACACCTACCTGAAGGTGGGGAGAAGCAAATTGGGTCCTAAATCAGGCATATTATCCGGTAGTGTGTGTCGCGCTTAACTCTGAGCGGACTTGCATCTCCACAAACCTGACTCTTATTTGGTTTGCTTATTTCCTTGGAAATGTTGTTCCATTGGCGATAATCTTCCAAAGTATGGTATAAACCTATAATTTTATGGAGAATGTTTCAAAGTATGGTATTAAAGTTTTTTTCCTTGGAATTATGAAGGTGACATGCCACCTCCAGAATGTTACACTGCGTTGCTTTAAAGAAATTACTCGCTATACCTGCTATCAATAAAAACGTCTTTGAAGATTGCCCAATTTATGTAAGAAGATTGGACTAAATTGCTTTTAAACGCTTGTGACGTGTGCCGCTAATAACTGTAAAACATGAAAACGCAACGTAAGATAGCATTAACCTGTAATCCCTGTATGTTCAACGCCATTTCACAATACAACTACATACATTATGGCAAACCGGGCCAGTGCGGACCATTTCCACTCTAGTAAAAGTACATCATGGATTTATAAGGGTTAATAACCTACTAACACTAAAACGCCAGGATGAGGCGCAAAATAGTTTACATTACCCTGCTCTATTTGCCAGATAAGCTTGGTTCATAGGTCTTTGCTGTCAGTACAAAGCAGCCTCAGATATGGGAGGAAGAAAGGGCTAAAGCAGCATCCAATTAGCTATGCAAATCCCAGCGCCTATGACGGATTGAGACCAAATTGCTCCGTTGGATCTTCAAGACTTACTTGGAAAGCTGTGCCAATGTGACCGCTTAAGTACGGTCTTGAAATGTGAACAGAGGAAGGAGAGGGTCTTATTAGGCTAAGTCCTTCTGAGTAAGACCCTAGAAGGAGTTCGAGAATCACTATTTGCTAACGCTTTATGCATTGGTTTTCTTGGCAGGTAAAGTGCGCTGGTTCCACATGTTTTTGCTGATTACAAATAAGTGGTCTGAGGAGAAACCGAAACTGAGAAGAATGGAAATACTTGTTGAGTCTTAGCTTTGAAAAGAGTTTAGATATATCGTATATTGTAAGCAGCTAAAGTATACAAGCATTTATCAAGTATTTTTGAGTGTTCAGATCAGAGAGAGCAGCACTGAAACTGAGGGACTCATGTGAGGCTCATGCTGCTTTCTGATTGGATAATTATTTTGAGAACCAATAATATCAATTACTTTGCCATGATGTTAAATGTGTTTTGTAATTAAGAATAAAGCAGCATTATAATTGTTATCAGTAAAAGTTTTATTTGATTTGAAGATGTCTACCTACGTATATTGGGGCACAAATAGGCCATGTTTATGAAATTTGAAATCAAAATCTTACATATTGTTCCTGTTACTAAACTTAAATGGCAAATTTTCACATTTTTATACAGCGCTTTTCCACCTTCGAGGCTCTCAAAGCGCTTGACATCAAGGAAGCGCTCACCCATTCACACACACATTCATACACCGGTGTACGCAGACACTGGGGGTGAGGTGAGTTAAGTGTCTTGCCCAAGGACACAACAACAGCGGTCGTCTGGGAGCTGGAATCGCACCGCCAACCTGTGGGTCAGCGGATCTGAGCGCTTAACCGATGATGTTTACGTCGAGAGCGGGATTTGAACCACCAACCTTCAGACCAGTGAACCGACTTTGAATGACCAATCACAGAATAACATCAATTTTCTTTCTGATACTGAGTTGCCAAAGCAAAACATTTTTATCAAATTCGACTAAATAAAGTAACTGTAAATCATGTATTTGGAATTTTCAGATCTGGTCAGAGTGTCCTTAAGTTAGCAACAGTAAAATACTTAAAAAACACTTTTCAGTTGCTGGTTGCTGTTTTAGTCTTTACCCTTCCCCTAATAGCACATTTTGATACTTTCTCACCGCTAACATTTCCTAAAAATGCTAAACCCCAAACCTCAAAATAATTTTCATCTTGACCATAGACTAATTTGAATAGGAAGTCTCCATCTTAACAACTTAACATCAGGGCTGGGGCAGTGGAGTTTTTCAAAAGTCACTGACCTCATGTATTGTGGCTGAAACCTTAGCAGCTCCTGTGGTGAGGGTTGGAGTCCTGACGGGCCCCAGGTTACAATTAAACCCTGTAAGAAGCCAAAAAGTGGTTTACATTAATAAGAAGTAGCCAAGACGATTTTTCTTTTTTATTTCAAGTCCTTATTTCAGCCAGTTTGAGAGTCGAGAAACATATTGCTCTGTCAAAAGAAGATCATGGATTGACATCGTATCTATATAAACATTTAAAGTGTAGTATCTCATAACTTATGGTGATTCAATTTAATGACGTGTTATAGATAAAATAGTAGTAGCAGTAGTAGTAGTAGTAGTAGTAGTAGTAGTAGTAGCCATATTGGTTGTATTGCATTGTTACGTGGATATTTGGAATTCCAACCGCAAGTATCATAGCAACCAAAGAGCCAACTCGGACCGAGACTGTTAAAGGTAAAGTCCCGTCCGCATCGCCGTAGCAACACTGTCAACCTGTTGCTAGCGCTAGCAGGAGTGACCTCGGGTAAAGAAGGCGCCTGTTATTTGTTGTTCTCGCTCATACCTTGATTTACGGACACACGAGTGAATGTAGAGAGGGTTAATACGAACATTTAGCATGCTAACGCTAGCGGGAGTGGCCTCGAGGAAAGAAGACGCCTGATTTGTCTTTTATTAAGGTTCATATCGTGATTTATGGACACAATAGTAAAATAAAAACCCCAAGATCACGTAGAGCGGGTTAATACGAACATTTTAAGATCAAAATGTCGAGACTCACTGCAGCAGTTACGGAGAGAGGGGCCACAGTTTTTCAACAGAAAGTGAATTGGAGCCAGAGTCGATGGAGCCGGAAGCGCGCCCACAATCACTTCCTATTTGTAACGCAGCAGCTAGCGGGTTAGCTATGTCCGTTTATATAAACAGTGTATGGTGGTTAGGCCAAGGTGTATGGTTGTTGTGTCCTTGGGCAAGACACTTCAATCACATTATGAAAGTAGTATGTGAGGAAATTATTGGTGGTTACGGCTATACAGATGTAGCTCGTCAGCATCAAGCGGAGAGCGAGTGGCAGCGGTAACTGTTTAGCTGTTGTTGCGGAAATAATACTGTATTAGTCTCATTTAATGCTTTTCCAGACGCTCAAAGTTACTTGACGATTTTGTATGTTTTCCATTCATTTCACAATAGTGTTATAGCCACAGCTGCCCTGAGGTGGAGTGACGTAAGAAAGGCTGCCAATCTGTGCCATCAGCCCCTCCAGCCACCAACAACACGCACCGAATTTATACGAGGCAATGTGGGTGAAGTGCCTACGCGATGAGAGTTTGCCCTACAACCAGGTCCCGCCCGGTTTAGCTTCCGAGATCAGACGAAAACGGGCATTGACAAGCGGCAGTATTTGCAATTTTTGTTTTTAGTTCTTTTCGCTTCTACAGACAAGCGTTCACAAAAAAACCCCAAAACCATTTATTTGACTTGTTATTATCTCACGAGTGACGGTTGAGTTTGGAGAGGCTGGCGCTGAGTGCGAGCTGTGTAAGACATGAAGCAGAACTGGAGGCTCGAGTTTGTTTAGGGAGAGTCGACATGTGCAGGAGTCACCCCGGGCCAAAGCTGGAGTCCATCCATCTGTTTGCACCGGCTCCACACCGGCAATAAAGACTGATTTAAGTCTAATGTAAACTGTTATGTGGCACAAGCCGCTGTCCACTTCACTTAAACAAATGGGGAAAGAGAGCGGGAGCTAACAGTACATTCACAAAGCACATTTACATTTAAAGAACACGTATTGTGCCTGTGTCTGCTGTATAGTTATAATCTACGACACCCGTGGGTCGTTATGTTATAATTTGGACATTTTAAAATTTCTAACTAGAAAACTGCGGTGCCCAATGGGAGCTGACGCCGTCGTAAACGTCATCACAACAAAGAGCTGTCGCTGTTGGCCCCTCCTGTGGACAGCTGCAAATCACGCTGGCAAGTAGTGGATTTATTTTTCATTTGTACCAACATGACAACACAACGCTGCCGAATTCTACGCGTACCACAGATTAAGAAAATAAAATTGAGGAACGAAGTAAGTACAGAGCAGTGGGCGTGTCCCGGGTGGCGGTGAAACGGGGGCTGATCAACAAAATGGTGTCTTGAAAATAAGCGATTAAAGATCGCTCAAACATGCACGGATCACTCCAAATACAACGTCGGGTGAGCAAATGTTGAGGGGAAACAACTTTAACATGGTTAAAAACTCAGAATAGGTCTGATTTAAAGGTTCACTATGTAACTTTTCTGATCTGCAACATGCTTATGTCCACGGATATGTTATTGCTTTGCCTGAAATGTTGCTCATATTAAGAATCACCTGCTTGTCGCCGTGGAGATGTTATTGCTTTACTAGCTGGAATGTTCAACAGTATAACAATAAACTTATCCATTTCCATGGCGACAAGCAGGTGATACCACCAGGTCAAATTACAGGTCTGAGAAGCTTTTCAATTAAAAAAATATATAATTCTGCGATATATCTAATTAAATTAAAGAAACACAAACACTTTTAATGCCATACTGTGGAACATTAAAGATAAAGCATTAACATCTCCATGAAGACAAGCAGGTGACGGACCCCCTACCAGAAAAGTTACATAGTGTGTCGTTAATAGCAATATGTTTAAAAGCAAAAAAATCTCAAATCTGACGGTTAGATTCTCGATCTTACCACTGCATACTCCCATTGTGCCATTGGGCAAGACACTTTGGAATATGAATGTTTCTGAATGTTTTTGTTGTAGCATCTCAAACTAAACAAAATTAAACTAATATAAAAATGTAATGGCCTAGTTCACCATAGCAACCATTTACTCCAAACATAGATCCCACCCATGCCACTCAACTAAAACATTTGCGTAATTTAAAAGTCGTTAGCTCTTTGTTGTTTCATGCCATGGGCCTCCACTCCACACTGTCAGTCAAACCTGCTGTCACTGCATCGCCGCACGTGACACGGAGGGCTCCGAACAGACTGCAGCACATCGGCTCTACAAACGCACGCACATATGAGCGCTTAAAGAAATAATGATCGTCATGCTTCGGAGTCCATAGCATTAGCCGGGACGCTCGCTAACGTTACGCTGTTCCTCTTTTAGACACTGGAAAATGCATTAGCGTGACATGACAACATCTAAAAATGCGATTGCTATTTTGAAGGCAGACGATACATGTGATAACGTTTTGGTAGCTAGCGGGACAAAGCGGGACTGGCCCCTAACGCTCATGGGACATTTTGACAATTAGCATTTTAAGAATAGCCAATGGAAAAGGATGGAGATAACAGAGGGGATCCTTGTTGACGATGGCTTTGTTTATTGTCACGGTGATGTGGACATCTGAGGTATTCGAACAAGTCTGGAGACGAGGCCTGTTGGATCCTAGACATTTGCCTTCTATCAGTGTAATGACTTAACTCTATAGCACATATGTCAAACTCAGGCCCGGGGGCCAAATCTGGCTCGTGGTATAGTTTTATTTGGCCCGTGAGATCATATCAAATGTGCATTAGAGCTGACCCGCCGGTATATAGCACATGCACCACTAATACTACAAATCCCAGAATGCTTTGCTAGTGCGATGGTGCGCAGTCGAGACCAAGGCACAGAGTAAATCAGAGTGTAGCAAATCGAGCTTCAATATATGTTTTCTCTATGCACTTTTTCTACTCCAAGGCATGGACTGTTAATAGTTTAAAAGTTGAATTTTCATTGAAAGAAATTATATATATATTTTTTTTTTGGCTTGTGAAAAAAATACTTTAAAAAGGAACTGGAAAAGCTACAGAGAGAGACATAATTGATTTTATTTATTTAAATAAGAAATGAATACTACTGATGTGTCTTTTATTTCAAATTTCATTTCTTACATGTTTGTAATATCAAGCCTGAGTTGTTCCAGATTTTGTGTTTAAGCAAAACTAAAGTTTGTTTCCGTATGAAAAGGTTGAACATTACATTTCAGGTGCAGTCAATTTTTCAATAAATATTGAGTTTGGCCCGTGAATTTGTCTCAGTTTTAATTTTGGCCCACTGTGAATTTGAGTTTGACACCTCTGCTCTATAGGCTCAGTGTAATGCCATGCCCTGTTCAAAATACATGTGTTTGTGGCACCAAAGTATCCAGTTTTGTTTGTCCTGGAAATATATTCAGTTTTTTGTGAAGCTAAAATGGATCTCAGTTCCATTTCCTGTGTAAGTCCTTAGACTTTTACAGTCATGAGATCTTGTATTAAAAGTTCTCGTATCAAAGTTCAACAAGTGAGATATTAAGACAGTGTATGAAGTAGTCCCTTATAAACACATTTGACAGTGTTGTTCTCTTCTGACAGATGCGAGGGTCAACCTACTTTTTCATAGAGTGTAAAGTGATGGGTTTGAAATTCATCACCTGTTATGAAACGAAGGGCTGAGTGGAAGAGTGTAGCTAAAGGTTTCAAAGCAGAGAACATAAAAATGAAAAATGTGTGTTTTGTCGGGTTATAATAGACGTCTACAGTCCATACAGTGGGATTCTTTGACAAAAATAATTGCATTTTTCTAATTAGTCCTCATTTGAGCATCTGTAATTTCCAGTGTTGTTGCTTTGGAATAATAAATGAAATGAAATAACGTGAAAATGAGAACTGTGGCGGGGTGAAAGAGGGGAGAGAAAGTGTATTTATGTGAATTGGTCTATTTGAGTTCGATTGGGAGGCTAAGGTAACGTTGGGGCACTGGAGCAGGGGCAGTTTTGTGATTAATGTTAAAAAAAAACAAACATTTGTTATGTAAGATTTTTTTATCAGAAAATTGGAGAATATGTTTAAATGAATGTCCTGGCCAAGAAGCAGCGGTAACTACAACATACTGTATAACTCTAACAGATACAGGAAACAGCACAGGCAAAAGACAAGTTGCACGTTTGAGGTGTAGTCGTTATAAATGGACATAGCTAACCCGCTAGCCGCAGCGTTCCAAACAGGAAGTGAGCATGGGCGCGCTTCCGGCTCCATCGACTCTGGCTCCAATTCACTTTACTTTGAAAAAACGTCATCTCTCTCTGTAACTGCTGCTGTCAGACTCGTCATTTTGGGCTTAAAATGTTCGTATTAACCCGCTTCACACGATCCTGGTGTTTTATCTCGCTATTGTGTCTGTAAATCAAGAAATTAACATTAATAACAGACAAATCAGGCGCCTTCTTTCCCGGAGGTCGTTCCCGCTAGAGTTAACTACAAGTTTGATTGACGCCTTCAACAGCCTCGCTCCGGACTGGCTCTTTGGTTGCTCTGATACTCGCGGTCGGAATTCCATATATGGAACTCAACTCCGAAATTCGTCCCTATGAGCCTCGATGAGCTTCATTTGACTAGAGCTGAACGCTGTGGGTGACGTCACACTCACTTAGTCCACTTTTTTATACAGCGTATGGGTGTAGTATATAAATAACCTCTCCTTTTTGTCAGAGTTGAAATATGATTAAAAGGTTATTCTTAGGCGTTTCACTAAACCCGCCACAGAAGCTACAAATCAACTCTTGACACGTAAACACAGTTCTTGGGACAAATCACGGGTTGGTCGCCCTTCTCTCCTGCTGATGTCTACTCTTAGGTTTTTAAATGCACACCCTTATATCTCATTAGGGGACAGTCAGACCAGTGTTAAGCTCCAGTCAGACAGAGTGAATCCCAGTCTAGTCCGGGGCCCCTCACACCCCCCCCTCCGCTCGGGACGTTCCATACAAGAATGAAGCCCTCATCACATCCACAGCTGTTGTCTCCGGGGCAGATTTACTGTCTTTCCTTTGAAAATGTGCAAAAGCGAAACAGTCGCTAAGAAGAGCTTGGATAAAGGGATATGGGTGTCTTTTAGAGTTGTCATGCATCCTCAAAAATATAAGTTCAGGAGTGTACAAGGTGTAAAGATCACATTCCAGTGCCGTTACTGCGTGTCTCCGTGGGGACGCTGTTGCTTTGTTTGGAACGCTCCACAGTACGGCATTAAGCTCAACTATCACCTTGGAGGTCCAGGTATTTTTATAAAACACCTGTAATCATAGACTGTATATATAAATGGACGTAGCTAACCCGCTAGCCGCCGTGTACCAAATCAGATGTGATCGTGGGCGCGCGTCCGGCTCCATCGACTCTTGGCTTCATTTCACTTTACTTTGAAAAATGGTCGCTCCTCTCTCTGTAACTGCTGCTGTGAGCCTCGTCATTTTGGTCTTAAAATGTTCATATTAACCCGCTCTACATGATCTTGGGGTTTTTATTTTGCTATTGTGTCCGTAAATCACGATATGAACATCAATAGCAGACGAATCAGGCGCCTTCTTTCCTCAAGGTCGCTCCCGCTAGCGTTAGCAACAGGTTTGATTGACAGTGTTGGCAAGCGCCCGCTCCCTGCTAAACCAGCGGTGCAGGCGGGAAGGGCAGTTACCTCTGGATTGGCTCTTTGGTTGCTATGATACTCGCGGTTGGAATTCCAAATATGGAACTCGGCTCCAAATTCACCCCATAACTGCTCTGGCCTCGATGAGCTTCATTTGACTGGAGCCGAACGCTGTGGGTGACGTCACACTCACTGTAATTGGCTTTAAACTTATCTCTCTTGCATTTATTCATAGTGTGGTGTATGGAAACATTTTGGGCAATGCGGTAACATCTCCATGGAGACAAGCAGGTGATGGACCCTCCACCTGAAAAGTTACACAGAGTATTTATAATGTTAAGAGATTAATTCCTGGTATAGTAAATTTGCTGGATGTCTCTCCACTCTCTCCCCCATTTCACACTACTCAGGACTGCATCTGTCTTACTCTAAATAATGAACAGGTGAATATGGTTAAAATAAATGTTTGATTATTTGGGGTTGCTATAGTGAACAATAATGAGTAATATGACCCATTTTAAAGGGCCCGTATTACGCTGTTTTCTGATCTATGTTACAATGTCGTTGCCTCATCAAAAACAGACCTGGAGTTGTGTTTTGTTTCATTCACATGTTTAACACATAAATCCTGCATATTTCGGCTGGGTTCTTCTCTCAAACTGAAAACTCTGTTCTACCTTGTTATGTCATGTGGTAATACAGGAAGTGCTCCACTGTGTTTTTAAACTCCATGCACCTTCACTAGAATCATTTGGATGATTTCAGCCCTGGAATTGCCCATCTCTACTGAACTAAAGGTAAATGGTAGCAGTTAACTTGAAAACTACTGCTTCATGACATCACAAGGTGGAACAGAGCATTTTGAGCTTTGGAGATGTAGACAAATAATAAAGAATTACTCAAACATGTGCAAATGAAACAAAACACAACTCCAGGTATGTTTTTGATGAGATAACAACATTATAACATGTTTTAAAGCTCACAAGAGTCATTTTTCTGTAATATAGAACCTTTAAGCCAAATGCCCTTACTGTTACAACCAGCCCAGCATTATGGGTAAAGTGTCTTTCCCAGGGACAGCATCTGAATCAGCTATGGTTGGAAGGCCCTGCTTAACCACTGCACCACCGTTGCTCTGTTTGAACGTTGGTACTTTTAACTACTTTAACCTTGTCCGGGAATTACTACGTTTTTTTCCAACAAATTTCCAAAACAAAGTCCGTTTTCAATGCAAATAACTATGTATGTTCACCTCTTTAAACAGACGTAATTCCCACTTTCCTTTATGAGTCATTTCAAAATTTCACTTCCAATTTACCCAATTACCAACGCGCGCGGCAACACAAATAGTGACACCTCAATTTCGTTTGGCCGGCTGCACCTTCACCATTCACCGGCATTAATCACCGCTAACGCACGCTATAGCTAATCTGTCCCTATGCGAAATCCTTGGGAAAACCCTCACCCAAACGCGCTGTGACACCCAAGCTAGGTGTGGGTGAACCATGACATCACAAGGTCCCATGTCAGAGCACAATGAGGACTTTATGAAGCGCAAAACTAGCCTAGCCTTCCCACGTTAGCAAAATGGGAGCCGTTTAAATAATATGGAAATTGTATGGGGAATACGGGCCAGCAGCTGAAGTTGACGCCTGGAAAAAATTAGATAAATATTTAAAGGTGTTAGTAAGAGTTGGGGTTGTACATACACGGATCTGCCATAAGATTATGACCACTGACAGGTGACGCAAATCACACCGATTACCTCCTCAACACGGCCCCTAGTGAGTGGGATGTAAACGGCAGGAAGTGAACATTTTAGCGTTGAGTTGTGATGTGAAAAATGAAGAGTGAAGTGTGGCGATCTGAACCGATTTGGCAAGGGACAAAATTGTAAAGGCTATTGGTGGGTTTCGGTTTGTATGCAACATTTTGATGACTGTTCCCCATTCAGATACAATGTTTTGTTTTAAATTGTCTGTGTAATCCCTCAGTCGTCCAGGTCTGATCCATAGTAAAAGCCAAAGTTAAATCTGTCAACTGGACAACAACAACTTTTTGTACAGTTGACAGATTTACCTTTGGCTTTTACTTTGTTTTAAACTGCTAATCGCTATGGCAACGGTCCTAATTTCTCATCATTCTGAAACCCATGGATAGTTTGCTTAATCATTTCCTAAACTGGTGCTCTTGTGGCGAGTTCAGGAACTGCAGCGCTCATCCATCCATCCATTTTCTTCCTCTTATCCGGGGCTGGGTCGCGGGGGCAGTGGTCTAAGCGGGGACTCCCAGACTTCCCTCACCTCAGACGCTTCCTCCAGCTCGTGGGACCCCAGGCGTTTCCAGGCAGGTCGAGAAACATAGTCCCTCCAGTGTGGTCTTCCCCGGGGCCTCCTCCCAGTGGGACATGCCCGGATTGGTGACTGGCTAAATAATTTCCTAAACTGGTGCTCTTGTGGCGAGTTCATGAACTGCAGTGTTAATGTTGATGTCTAAATGTTGATATTCTAATAAGTCTAGTTTACTTCCTGTTCTGATCATGGCTTGAGAAAGACTGCAACAACTAAAGCAAATGCATCACTAATTGTAAACTCGTATATCATGTCACTGTTGTGTTTCTCACTTAAAGATTCACAATGTCACTTTTTCTGGGGGGGGGGTCCACTCTCTGCTTGTGTCTATTGCTTTATCTGTGTGGCTTTAATGGCATGGCATCATCTGCTTGTTTCCATGGAGATGGATAAGTTTAATGTCATACCGTGGAACACATCGACGGTCATCTCTGGAGACGAGCAGCTGCCGGAAAAATTACATATTGGACCTTTCAAATACTTCAAATCCTTCCAGTACATCTGTAATCTTAATGACCACATTTTATTCCCAGTCTGTGCTCTATAATATTTAGAATTTGCGTTTTAGATACGAATCGGAAAAATAAATAATGTAAACATTTTCTCTAGACTTAATTATCACACCTGCCGCTCGTGACTGATGTGTTTTGACAGCCGGCATATGAATGAAAACTACCAAATATACCATCTCAAAGGCCGGGTTATTTTCCTATTTGGTGGTTTGGT
The DNA here is from genome assembly GCA_000787095.1 of Periophthalmodon schlosseri. NCBI lineage: Eukaryota > Metazoa > Chordata > Actinopteri > Gobiiformes > Gobiidae > Periophthalmodon > Periophthalmodon schlosseri. Next base: position 138,514 of record KN470935.1, read on the forward strand.
GTTTGCGCAGGGCCCGTTCCTCATTAAAATGTCATTGACTCGCGAGGTTCGTATTTATGCAGTGTTAAACAGCTCTGTATGGCACATGCAGTTAGCCGGTGGTCCCCCTGACAGACAAAGATAAGCCCAATAACAGCGTATGCACAGGGCCCGGTTTGATTGATGTGAGCCTATTATTATCATGTTGGCAGAGGTAATGTATTCGGAGCGTCCATAAAAGACCAGTTCTAAATTACTTGTGTCAAATTGTTGCAGCAGAGGTGTGGGCCCTATCGTCTCCATCTGTACGGCCAAATGAGGTTGCGCTGACATTGGGGAAAAGCGAGATTGAAAGGGGAGGGGCCCGGATCGTAGAAACTGTTGGTGATTTATTTTGATTTGTGTAAGTGAGTAATTAGCAATTAATTAAGAAACAAAAAGTGAGTAATGGATACAGACGACATTGTTTAAAATTGAAACCGATTTTGAACCGTGAGCGATGGCCAGAATGAAGCCGCCCACTTTGTCCCATCTCTGACAAAGAAACAACTGTGTGGAATAATCACGAGCAGTTGATTCCGCGTGGTTCTCATCCAACAATGCGTCTGATTGCGTAAGATTGTTGCTTCCTTGTGGTTCTCATCCAACAAAATACCTCTGGCATTGGCAACGTTACTGAGTCTTATTTTGTTTTTCCACAAATAGCTGTTGGTGTACTGTAAGGAGAAGGCAAAAATGTGTTTTTCTGAAGTGGTGGTTGCTTCCTTGTGGTTCTCATCCAACAATGTCTCTAATTGCATAAGACTGTTGCTTCCTTGTGGTTCTCATCCAACAAAATGCCTCTTCAAAAGCATTGGCAAAGTTATTGGGCCTTATTTTGTTTTTCCACAAATAGCTTTTACTGTAGTGTAAGGAGTAGGGAAAAAATGTGTTTTTCTGAGCTGGTGGTTGCTTCCTTGTGGTTCTCATCCAACAATGTCTCTAATTGCATTGGATTGTTGCTTCCTTGTGGTTCTCATCCAACAAAATACCTCTGGCAATGGCAATGTTACTGAGTCTTATTTTGTTTTTCCACAAATAGCTTTTACTGTAGCTACTGTCGTAAGCAAAAATGTGTTTTTCTGAACTGGTGGTTGCTTCCTTGGGGTTCTCATCCACCAATGTCTCTAATTGCATAAAATTGTTGCTTCCTTGTGGTTGTCATTCAACAAAATACCCCTTAAAATGTATAGTTAATGTCATTCCGTCTTCTTAGTTTGTTTTTCCACAAACAGGAGTAGGCAAAAAATGTGTTTTTCTGAACTGGTGGTTGCTTCCTTGTGGTTCTCATCCAACAATGTCTCTATTTGCATAAAATTGTTGCTTCCTTGGGGTTCTCATCAAACAAAATACCGCTTAAAATGTATAGTTAATGTTATTCAGCTTTCTTATTTTGTTTTTCCACAAATAGCTTTTACTGTAGTGTAAGGAGTAGGCAAAAAAATTCATTTTTCCTGAACTGGTGGTCGCTTCCTTGTGGTTCTCATCCAACAAAATACCTCTTAAAATGTATTGGCAATGTTATTGAGTCTTATTTTGTTTTTCCACAATTAGTTGTTACTGTACCGTAAGGAGGAGGCTGAACTGGTGGTTGCTTCCTTGTGGTTCTACTTAAAATGCATAGGTAATGTCCTTCAGTCTTATTTTGTTTTTTCCAAATTTGCAAGATGCTAATAATTTTAACTTAAGCCCCAGTCAAGATCACAACCATTCTTATAACTGTCCACATTGCATTTGGCTTAGGAGACTTCAGCACAGAAAAACTGGTTTAGCTACGAAGCGAGCGATTAATTTGAGATTTTAGTTATCTGGAATGTTTTTGGAGGGAAAAAGGGATTACGAAAACCGCTTGAAAAGAAAACCAAAACACATCTCTAATATTGTTTTTTTTTTTCTAAATGGTTCCTGGTTAGCACTAAACCAACACAGATAAATCAAACGTCAACGTTTTTGCCCAAAATCACATTCGAACCAAGGTGTATTTAAGCTCATATTACACCTCTACCTTTTATGTCCCATTCCTTGACACCTCCTCAAAGTGCAAAGTGATTTTTAAAAATTTTTTGGTCAGACATTTTGCGACTATCTTAACCCATTTTGCAGGTTGGGATTAGCCTATAGAGTGCGGGTGATGGTCCATAGACAGCTGGAGTATTGAGGACTGCACTCTCGGGAAAAACGCGCGTAACTATCAATCCAGATGTATGGCGTTTTTGATTGCCAGAACAGCCACATTTGTCTCCATTGCTGTGTAGGAGAATCTTTATAACCTAAATGTGTTTTTCCAGTCCGTTGTCAAACATATGCTGCGTTCTATATGTGTCTACGCAGTTTCGTTGCGTTTCGCCTGCGTTGACGGATTGTAGCTAATGTTGTGTAGCGCTGGGACTCTTCTGGCTTAATGCGTTTAACAGTTTGAGAGCTAAACAGTCCACCAACGTTCGCTAATCCCAACGCGCTCACAATGCTAACACATTTTTGCAACGTTTACGGCTCCGAGTGGTTAAATACTCAGAGGTGATTAACTTTGAGAGAGTGCGTGGAGAATATGGACACCCGGGAGGTAGGTCGTAAAATGAATTAATTAAGTAATTCTTCGAGTGTTGGAGGCAGCAGCTTGGGGCCTTAGGCAGGGCACGGAGACAAGGCAAAGTCAGGTAGTCAAACAACTCAAACCACAAAATTATTTACATGAAATGCACATTGTTGGATGGTAAAACGCAGTGGTGGAAGAAGTACTCAATTTTGTTTAAAAAAAACCAAAAACTTAAAAGTAAAAGTTAGTCAAAAGTATTAAAGTACCTGCTTTAAAATGTGCTTTAAGGGTTAAAATTAAAAGTATTTCGCACATATTTTGAGATCTTATAAAGCTTCAAATGTTGTAATTTTGATACAAATTCGTGCTGCATTTTGTCCAACAGAAACAATTGAATCAATGTTTTTTTATAATTTTTTTTTTTTTTTTGCTCAAATTATGAACACGTTAAGCATAAACCACTCAGCCTTTTCAGCAGATCTCAGTAATAAAAAATACTTTTCAGTCCAGTTCAAAAATGTGGCGAAGTAGAAAGTACAGATACTGCTCTCAAATGTAGTGAAGTAAAAAGTATTCACCTTAAAATTTACTTGAAGTACAGATACCTACATTTTTTTTTAACTTAAGTGCAGTACTTTACTACTTTTACTTTGTTACGTTCCACCACTGGTTTTCCCTAAAGCCTGGCTCCACCCCAGTGTCGCATTCTGCAAGTCTGAAAGTCTGAAAGGCAAGTTTATTTGTAAAAACTTTATGTACAAAGTCATTTAAAGTGCAAAGGGTTTGTGAGAGCTAGATAGTTTTATATACCTCCTTCCTCCTCCTGCGGTGTTAAAATCAGGTACCTTGGTAACTTGAACTCCATTGAGAGACACCTTCATAAATAAATATTATCATTCCAAATACTTGAATTTTCAAATTGTATTTCAAGTTCAAGTGTCTGTTTTTGGTAATTACAGAAATATCGACTACATACAGACGTATATACATTTAGGTAGGAATGCAAATGACAATGCTGTAGCGTCTTCCTGTGTCTGCTGCCCCTTATTTAGCACACTTTAAGTAATGTACCTTAAACCTGCTTTTAGTGAGTCAACTTGAATCCCTCTGAAATTAACCTGCTCCGATGGGGGACAATTACAGAGTTCCGTATCCCGGTTAAGTAAACGTGTGCGAACCCATTTTGAGAAGAAATACCTTGAAAACACAGCGATTGAAATGAAACTAAAACAGTCATTTGGGAAAAGACTAAAGGGTTAGAAAAAGACTAAGTATAGAGCCCAAGTGCCACATGCAAAATATTCAAAGTAAAATAGGTTGCTATGGTGTTTTTGTGAGAGGTTAAGAGGTATCAGCCATGCCCACCGTGTTAATAGTGTACGCAGAAGTGTAATTAGACGGTTGAGGTTGATAAAAGAGCAGTGAATGGCTCAAATCATCTCAGTGACATTAACAAATAACGTTCATTAGAGATTTTCCATTTGACCAGCCAAGACTCAAAACCCAACTGGGGTTTAGTTCATTTAAGCGTGAAAATGTTTTATTTCTCTTCAATTGATTTATTTTGTTTGCACAGATATTTTGTCAGCTAGCAAAAGCAGAAATGGTTTGTTTTAAAATCTGTAGTTGAAAAATGTTCACAACATAATTCTACTAAAGCTGGAATATCAAGAGAGTGATGGTGAATATTGTTTGGAAAGTTTGGAAATTTGTACTTTTGTTCAAAAAGTTGGGTGAGAGCGCACCTGCTTGTCTTGTCACTGCTGCTATGCCAAGAATGTTCCACAGTATGACATTAAACTTATGACTCTTTCTTTTTATTCAGTTACAAATGTTGTTGTTTTTTTTTTTTTGTTTTTTTTTTTTTGTTTTTTTCACAGATCTGGCATGTTTTTTTTGTTGTTTTCAGATTTTTTTGTTGTCTTTTTGTAAACAGTTTGCTAATTTTGTGTGCTTTATTGTGACATATTTTTTTAAAAGAAATAAAGATTACCGTATATAAAGGTTATATGGTCATCTTTATAGAAACTGACAACTAATCCAATAGTTTTAGGTTCAGTTTCAGTTAGACTTCATACCTAATAATTGTCTTGACTTTTTTTTAACCTAAAAACGTCACTATAACATCTCTTTACGCCAATGTCTTGGTAGAAATATCTGTTCTTAGCATCAGACGTAACCCTCTCTTTTGCACACCGCCCTAACTCCCTCTGTCTCTTCCTTCAGTTTGACAGGGACGACCGCAGCCAGGTGTGGGATTTCCAGTTCAGTTCCATCTTAACACCACAAAAATGTCTTCAATATGGCAGATATCAAAACGTATGAGCATCACCGGTGAAAATTATAGGCGTTTGAGATAAATACTGAATGTTTCTACGCTCAAATGAATGGTGAGCTATTTCTCCATAGTAACCCCCCATCTCACAAGACCCGATCCATTTGTCATTAGCTGCTCCGGCGGTAAGGCAATATCCGCTGTGCTCAGATCTGGGCTTGTCTCTGACTCAATCTGGGATCCTAAACCAGTTTGACTTCATTAAAAAGAAGAAACGGGGGAGTAAAATTCAATAATGCTACATGTAAGATTTCGTACATGAACTGTTTTTTAATGCAAGATTTGAACGTACATTTTTAAGACGTCTCTAATTAGACTGACAAACATGTTGTATTCTCTCACTTCACCACTAGATGCTGTCTGCGTTACTTCTGTCTGATCGAGTGGCGCTTTAAAAGGACATTTTCAGCAAATATATATCAAATTGCATTTCATATGGTAAATGGTCACATTTTTATATAGCGCTTTACATCAAGGACCCACTCGCCCATTCACACACTGTGCACAGACACTGGGAGCAGGGTGGGTTGAGTGTCCAAGTGCCCAAGGACACAACAACAGCAGTCATCTGTGGGAGCTGGAATCGCACCGCCAACCTGTAGGTCAACGGATCTGACCGCTCTACCATTAACACTGTGATGATAGCTAATGCGTTGAAGTTTAGGCTAGTCATAATATTATCCTTGATTAATGTATTTTATGTGGAATTCTAATGGTTTTGTGATGAAAAGTATTTTAGATTTTAGCAATATTACATTTTGCATCAATAGTAAACAGAATGGGCATATACAAATGTAATGCCTTTTTTTAAAATCAGTAAATACAAACTATGCGGAAGAATGATGAATTTGGGCACTATTGCTTTACCGTTGCAAAATACACTGCGTGGCCAAAAAAAAGTCACCACCAGGATTTAACTAAGCAAATAGGTAATAGGCTGCTGCAGTTGGTCAGGTCTAGGTTCAGCAACAGTCTGTGCTCAAAGCATGACGTCAGCTGACCACCTGAATATACTGAATGACCAGGTTATTCCATCAATGGATTTTTTTCTTCCCTGATGACACGGGCATATTCCAAGATGACGATGCCAGGATTCATCGGGCTCAGATTGTGACAGTGGTTCAGGAGCACGAGACGTCATTTTCACACATGGACTGGCCACCACAGAGTCCAGACCTTAACCCCACTGAGAATCTTTGGGATGTGCTGGAGAAGGCTTTGTGCAGCGTCAGACTCTACCATCATCAATGTGAGATCTTGGTGAAAAATCAATGCAACACTGGATGGAAATAAATCTTGTGACATTGAAGAAGCATCGAAACAATGCCACAGTGAATGCCGTAATCAAAGCTAAAGGCGTCCAACGAAATATTAGAGTGTGACCTTTTTTTTTGGTGGTGACTTTTTTTTTTGCCAGGCAGTGTAGGACCAGTGCCTTAGCAGTGGTCAGTACAGTGTTAGTGTTATGGGTGGCCTGTGCGAGTCTATTCCACTGTCCCAAGTTCCACTGTTTCATGTTTCCTTGGTCACCTGGAGGCTGAGCACCGCCTCAAGGTCAGACCGTTGTTTGGTAAAGTTCCAGTTTGGTAAAGTTCCAGTTTGGTAAAGTCTAATTCAGGATCATCTGCCTAACTTTTTCCACGTGCTAGTAATCTGACCAGAGCTGAAGAAGCGGCTTGGATGAGCAGCGAAATGTCTTCACTCCTACAACTTTTTGCCCAGCTGACAGATTTATTTTTTTTCTTTTACTGTGGATCATGCCTGGACGACTGAAGGATCACACGGACTTATACTTACCTGATTTTTCCGTGCCTTGAGATTCCCGGGACCTGCCTCCGCTCTCCTAAAGCCAGTCATTCCTGCCTGTAATAAAACTGCATTTTTGGATCCGTTCTTGTACTAAGTAACAGTTAGCAGTGGCCAATACAGTGTGTATAGTTTTAGTTTTGTTAGATCTTTTCACTGTTTCAATACCCCCTTTGTTACTTGTATAATTTTCTCGAAACCTGTCAAAGCTTTTAGCACAGTACAAGTAGCCCATTTATTTGGACAAAAGCGCCTTGCGTCACCCCTGGATTTGCTTTCACTTGAACCATTCCAACTATACCATATTCAGTGACTACTATTTCTTTTGGAGCACGTCGTCTTTCTCTCACTTGTCCATCACTTTCAAACCCTGTGCTAACTTACACCTCTGCCGCTTTGAGGTTAGCCAAGATTTTCTCACAGACAATAGTTTGGTTGTCAAAATCAGTGTTATGCAATGTGAATCAAATGAACGGGAAAGAGATATAGCTTTCTATATGGGCTTGATCACGATGATATTATCACAGAAGTTGGTTTTGGTTGCGTGCCTCTAAACCGCAGCATCCTATATCTGGGCTTGTAGCCTGTATCATTTCCATATGTTGAGATTCTGTACGTGTGAGTTATTGGACAGGGAACATGGTCACTTGCCAAAATAAAGCTTCAGCGCATGTTTCATACAGGCTGCAGCTGAAAGACAGGCAAAACCAATAAGGAAAGAGAAAAGGACAGGTTTAATAACATACTACGGAACATTCCAGGCAAACCAATAACATTTCCATGGAGACAAGCAGGTGCATGCAATACAGTTCTTCTTATTTCTTCTTAATTCTCCTTAATTGGACAAACTAGCCTTGACAGCAAGACGAATACGATTTTTGTGAGCTCACCAACTCTTGAGAATCCGTCTTGTTCAGATGAAGTGTTTGTGATAGGTCCTGAAACTGACCAATCAGAGGGCAGCACTGTGGTTTGTGTGGAGGCCTGTGCTGAACGAACCAAAACAAACGTAGTGACACCGACAGACGTACTTTGGCCTATTTGCGTAAAAATATGGACTATTTTAATTTTGAAAAATGTGTAGAGGGAAGCGCTTTGTGGATGGGTAAGACGTCTGTGCTTTTCTCTCAACTGGATTTAACTAAAGTTTGATTTTACAGCTTGTTCCGCTGTTGTGGCGCTTCGACCAATCAACGTGAAGTATTTGTTTGAAGGCTCCGATCATTGGTTCTGAACATTTCAGTGAGAGCCATCCCAGTTTGATGAGCTGCTTATATAATATATCTGTACTGGGCCAAGACAAATTTTGCTTAAAAACATAGAAAAAATATTGAGTAAATGCATTTTAATGCAGAAACCATTTTTTGGGGGGAATTTTACTAGCAGAGTCACAATCTCTATAGCAAAATGCACTTTTATTTCTAGGTCAATATCACATGTTTCCTGAAAGGGCTGATGAAAAGACATAACCAACAGATCAACAATTAAGTCCCACAGAAAACTGATCTTAGAAACCCTGTAGTTCCCAAATCTCTATATGGATTGTAGTTTTACTGCGGTGGCTCAGACTGGAGCAGATTCTGATCTGCAGGAAACGAGACATCACACTTCCACATATTGCTTTTTAATGAACCCAGAGCTCCAGCGTCCAGTGGGGCTGTGATGGACTCGTGTGGGACGCATCATCTGGACACTAATATAAAGCCCATATCACTTAGCAACATCTACAACAGGGGGGTTAAGATGGACCTGTCCTGAGCTGGAGGTGTCAAAGGTCAAAATGAGGTATATATGACCCAAGGTATGGTCTGGTCATGTTATTTTGTTGTTGTTCTGCCCCAGTCTCTCCTGACACTCTCCATCTCTATGTGTCCATCAGGGAAACCCTACCTTAATTAATGCTATGCTAATATTGATTACAATTAAAATGTATTTAGTCTCGCAAGTTACTCAAATCAAGTTACTCAAATCAAACTATTCTGCTATTGCAACAACAACAACTGCTACGTCTGAAAATGGTAAGTAAAGTAGCACTTTGCGACAAAAGGATTAGTAGAAATTACTACTAGTACATATGATTTTTAAAAAAAGAAAAAAAAACATTGCAAATTATCCTCAAATTATTTTTAGCCATTGCTCTTAGATAATATAAGTCTAAAATTTTAATAAGTCCTGTATCCAGTTTTTTTTTTTTTTTTTTTTTTTTTTTTTTTTTTTTTTTTTTTTTTTTTTTTTTTTTTTTTTTTTTTTTTTTTTTTTTTTTTTTTTTTTTTTTTTTTTTTTTTTTTTTTTTTTTTTTAGCAAAATTGCCCCTGTACTGATATATTATAAGCAGCTCTTAACATCAAAATAAGTCTGCTGCGTTCTGTCTGCATCTAATTAGCATGCTAGTTGTGATTAGCACAGTGGATAATTAGGATGCTCTGAATGCATAAGGTGAGTGAGGAATAACTTTGGCCGGCTGCAAACCGTTTAAAATGAACTAGTTCTGTTTTTCACGTTTTTGAGACAGGAAAAATCAGCATCTTTAATAATGATTCTACATATATTTTAAACTGTATCTGGTATAGTCAGAAACACTCGTTGAGGTTTACTTTGGTGTCGTTTTGCCCTGTTTGTGTTCGCGTATCACATTTCAAACCATTTATTTGTGTTTGAAACGTGAACTAGACCAATCACAGCATCTTCTCATTATAACGACCGTATCCTCTACATAAAAAAAAATAACAACAAATTAAAAAACTTCCTCTTTGGCCCATGGCATAGATCCGCCCTCTGCATCTGAATACACAGGGAAGTCTTCACTAATTAAATTCATCACCGCTGCGCTCTATTCAAAGGCTTGTGTGTTGACATTTCCAGTCTATTTACAGGGAAAGCCACATCAAATGGGCATTAATCTGATTAGGAGCAGGATTTATTTGGGTTTCCGTGGCAATAGGGAGCTTTCCTGACGAGCGTACGGCGAACCAGAGAAGCCCGAGATGGGGGAATGACCAACAGCTGTAGAAGGCTAGAGAGAGGAGATGCGTTTTTTACTCCCGAAAATAAAACATGACACGAGTTCTGTAAGGAAACATCACGCTATTGTATTGAGATAGGGCTTCCAACTACACCGTGCGATCGGTTTGGATGAAAAATTGGCGCTGTTTCCATAGCAATTGACAATTCAAAACAAAACTTGAATGGTGAAAAGTGCCCAAAATGGCGCCCATGAACAGGAAGCTGATTGAAACTTCATGGGTTTCGGGTTCCTGTTTATCAGCAACATTCTGAGGACTTTTCATCATCCAGTAGATATAATAATTTGTTGTATATTGTTAATTGCTATGGCAACGGTCCAAATTTTTCATCAGTCTGAAACCAATGGATAGGGTCACCAGTGTTACACCATAGACCAGATATTAACATTCAGTTTAATCAAATGTAAAAAAAATATTGCGAGATAGGGCTTCCAACTACACCATGCAATTGGTTTCAGTGTGACGAAAATTTAGCACTGTTTCCATAGCAATTGGCAATTCAAAACAAAACTTGAAGGGTGAAAAGTACTCAAAATGGCGCCCGTGAACAGGAAGCTGATTGAAACTTCATGGGTTTCAGGTTCCCATTTATCGGCAACATTTTGTAGTACCAGAACCTGAAACTCTTGCCAGGTTTTTCTGCATTTTACTTACATTTTTAGGCATGGAGCAGGGTCACGATCTCTACAGCAAAATACACTTTTATTTCCAGGTCAATATCTAGTTTCCTGAAAGGGTTTATGAAAAGACATAACCAGATTTTAGTATTCAGTTTAATAAAATGTCAAAAAAAAACAACCAAAACTTATAAACAAAGGCTGTATATGTTTATTATAGATGTAAATCATAAATTAGCAATAACAACTCACTGAAACTATGGAACACAATGGCGCCAAAAAACCTAAATATCTGATTTAACATAATAATAATAAACGGCGTCATTACCAGTAAAAAACAGGACAAAATCACTGGGACCTGGTGATGTAAGTGATTGCACTAATGGAGCTGTTGTGATCCACATTCGGGACATTCCACGACCATGTTTAATGTTTTAGAGTCACGTAGACAACTTCAGAAAATGCTTTTAGGGCGTAATTGTGCTTTCAGACGTTTTACTCAAAGCCCAGACTCCAGAGAAGCAGGTTTATAAAGACTTTCATCTGGGTTCATTCAGATGACACCACTGACGCAGCATTTTTGGAGTTTTCCAGAAAGAATTTCAGTTTGAGGGACATCATGTTTTTGAATTAACTTCACTTTTCACTTAGCTTTTTATGGACTGATCTGTGCTATTTTGTTGTAACCATAGACCGTAGTTATAAGTGGACATAGCTAACCCGCTAGCCGCTGCGTTCCAAATAGGAAGTGCTCATGGGCGCGCTTCCGGCTCCATCGACTGGCTCCTATTCACTTTACACTGAAAAACTGTCGCCCCCCTCTCTCCGGATGGGCTCTCTGGTTGCTATGATACTCGCGGTCGGAGTTCCAAATATGGAACTCGGCTCCAAATTCGCCCCTGTAACTTCTAGCCTCGATGAGCTTCATTCGACAGGAGCCGAACGCTGTGGGTGACGCCAAATTCGCCCTGTAACTTCTAGCCTCGATGAGCTTCATTCGACAGGAGCCGAACGCTGTGGGTGACGTCACGCTCACTTAGTCCACTTCTTTATACAGTCTGTGGTTGAAACTTGTAAGTGTAAAAAAAATGGTCGCATTTTTATAAAGCGCTTTTCCACCTTCTAGGCACTTTACGCTAGGAGCGAGGCGGGTTAAGTGTCCTTGGGCAAGACACAACAACAGCATTCATCTGCGGGAGCTGGAATCGCACCCCTAACCTGTGGATCTGAGCGCTTGACCAATTATGTTTATGTCGAGAGCAGGATTGGACCGGCAACCTTCAGATCGGTGGACAAACGCTCCACCGACTGAGCTACTGCTGCCCCGTACAAATACATACTTTTATACATGTATGAGCCCTGCATTATAGATACGTAGTGCAATTCCAATACGCACTGACGCAACGTTTTTGGAGAGTTTTCGTGTTCTTTGAAGTGTCCGACTCAGGACTAACTCTTGTTCTGGTCCACGCCGTTTCTGTTGTACGACTTGGATGGAAAATAACAAATAAAACACGAATATATGAACCATGCATTTCAAATCAAGAATGAGGATGGACCCGCGCTGAAACAGTTTTTCGGTGTGAACCGGGCCAAGTCCTGGTCTCAGTCTCGCACATAATCGTCAGACAGGTTTATAGACTGGGCTTTGGGACTTGTCAGTTTGAAGGAGACATCTTTACTGTCAACATAATACTACTCCCAAAAGCAGATGTAAATATAAATACTGCATTTTTGTTGCCTGGGATCCAGAATACACACTTCTTCAATACTTTACGAAGATGTGAGTCTGGTCAACGGTGAATCTCCCCGTTTTCAGATGGACGTGATTGACGGGTGGATTAGCCAATCAGGGACATACATCGCCCGGCTGTATCGTAAAAAATAAAATAAAAAAAAATGACAGAGGGTTGAAAAACGTGGCGGATTTCTGCAGAATCAACGCAAGAAAGAAATTTGGTTTTATTTGTAAATCACAGGTGATGAATGAGCGCCTTCGTTTGACGTGTCACTGGAAAAAACGGATCTGATTGGACGATCACGTTTAACCGAGCTTGAGACGCAACGGAGGACGTGGGGAACAGAGTGATATCGATCTGTATAAAAAATACAGAGATATAATTCTGGATTTGCCAGGCAAGCATATTGCTACATCTTTCTGAAAAACAATTAAAATATTTATTAAGATGATTTCATATTATCAAATGAGCAGAAATAATGAGAAAAACACTGACATAAATTACAGAGAAACACGTAAAAACGATCCCACTTTCTACACCTTTTGCACACATTTGGAGAAAGTATTTATTGTAGTACTCAAACTTCTCCTACTTTCAAAAACGACAATGTGTCTGGGGGAGTGTCCGAAACAGATGCTGCTTGTAAAGGGGGATTTACACATGGAAATCGTACGGTTTTATAATTTATGGGCTGTCCCGTGTCTGAACTGCAAATTTCCACAAACCATCATTCTTGGCTCCCGAGGTTTGTCTATTAAAACGAGTCTAATTGAAATGCAGTGCTCACTAAGGAACAATTGGAAATGGCCTTTTGGTTCCTGCTAAATCCCACAACAGAAAATATTTCACTTTCAATGTCTGACTTACTTTGTGTGTCCGTCCTGCAACAACTGCCCATTGTTCTGAAAAGTATTTATTTAGAAGTAGCGTAATTGCAGTATAAACAGTATTTGTGTTTTTATTTTCATTCAGTTGGAAATATATTTATTAATTATTTAATTTAAACAGTTTGGAAAATATATCTCAAATGGAACGGTCGGTTTTAGTGCTTGAATAGTTTAGTAATATTATGCAAATTTATTTATTTATTTATATAACTTTTTGGTGGAAAAGCGCTATATAAAAATGTGACTATTTACCACTCAAAGCGCTTTACATCAAGGAACCGCTCACCCATTCACACACACGTTCATACGCCAGTGTACGCAGACAATGGGGGCGAGGTGAGTTAAGTGTCTTGCCCAACGACACAACGACGGCATTCGTCTGAGGGAGCTGGAATCGCACCGCCAACCTGTGGGTCAGCGAATCCGACCAGCCTGCCGACGATGTTTACGTCGAGAGCGGGATTCGAACCTTCCAACCTTCGGACCGGTGGACAAACGCTCCCTACTGTCATTAGCGTTGAAATACTTGTACCAAAAGTTAGTTACAGCCATGAAAATACATTATGAGTAAAAAGTAAAAATATAAATGTCCTACCGGGAGGAGGCCCCAGGGAAGACGCGGGACACGCTGGAGGGACTACGTCTTCCTGCTGGCCTGGGAACGCCTTGGGGTCCCACCGGAGGAGCTGGAGGAAGTGTCCGGGGTGGGGGAAGTCTGTGAGTCCCTGCTTAGACCGCTGCCTCCCATCCCCTGCCTCATTTTAATTCCTACGCCTTCTCACATCTACAGGCGGATACCGTACTTTGAATCTTGAATATTTAAAAGTCGTCAATACGTGCGATATTTTTAGCGCCTAGTGATTTGAAAAAGACCCCGATTCGGTCCAGTTTTGCCTCACATATCTGAGCGTATGTGAAGTCATCCGATCCTGTGTCGGTATGTGCGAGCGGGGGTCCTCCCTGTGTAGTTTTGGGGGCGGGGCCTGTCTCCCGTTTGCGATCGAGACAAAGACGAGGGGTGTGATTGGTTAAATGCGGGACACTCCTCACATTGTCCTAACAACATGGAGGACATCTGGCGCCGCTGATACAAAACTGTGTAGCCTGGAACATCCTCTTTATAGTGCAGTGGACTGTGAGCCATTGAACCACTGCTTCATATTCTCATGCTAATCCCACAAAGGCAGCAGCAGATGTGGGGCATGTGGGCTTGGCTTGTTCACTTGTAAAGAAATACTAAAGGCTGAGGTTATTATTTTACTTTCTCTTGTTGGTCCGTGTCATAAAAAATGGGTTCAGGACAAGGGGCAGCGTCTTTGGTGGTCGGAGTCTGAGACGGAGCAGAGATTAATGAATAGGAAGGTTTCAAATTATGGTTTGCAGTTTTGCCATGGCGCTGGTAAAGTGGATAAAAATGGAGAACATGCCAACAGGGATCCAGCAGTGAGGCAGAGCCATAGACTGTGTATATAAATGGACGTAGCTAACCTGCTAGCCGCCGCGTTACGAATAGGGAGCGATCACGGGCGTGCTTCCAATTCGCTTTACGTTGAAACATTGTCACCTCTCTCTCTGTAACTGCTGCTGTCAGACCCGTCATTTTGGTTTTAAAATGTTCGTATTAACCCTCTCTACGTGATCCTGGTATTTTTATTTCACTATTGTGTCCGCAAATCAAGATATGAACATTAATAACAGATGAATCAGGTGCCTTCTTTCCCCGAGGTTGCTCCCGCTAGCGTTAGCAACATGATTTGACTGACAGCGTTGCTAAGCGCCCGCTCCCTGCTAAACCAGCTGTGCCTCGCTCTGAATTGGCTCTTCGGTTACTGTGATACTCACGGTCGGAATTCCAGATATGGAACTCGGCTCCAAATTGGCCCCTGTAGCTGCTCCAGCCTCGATGAGCTTCATTTGACCGGAGCCGAACGCTACGGGTGACGTCACACTCACTTAGTCCACTTCTTTACACAGGCTATGGGCAGAGCAAAGTACAATTTGAATATACATGCTGCAACTACTACTTTTTATCTATAAGTTTCAGTTCAATTCAATTCAATTTATTTTTGTAAAGCCCAAAATCACAACAGCTCATGTTCAGCTCTTAGGGCTGAACATGAGAATTGATTTAACCAACAGAAAGTTAGAAAATCAACAATAAAACAGAAACAGACAAGAAAATTTTGTTAATTTTATTCAGTCATTACATTCAAAATCAAACATTTTTCAACTTGTATAACATTTCTATCATGACCGAAAAGGTTTAGGCTGAAGTAAGAATTACGTATAATGCCTAACCCTATTTAATAATAACGCACAAGAATTCCAAGAAAAGCAGCAGATCAGTTCTACAACATATGACTCAATATGTACAGAAGAAAAACTACAAACCACGGCAGTTCACATGGATCATTCATGGAGCCCTGTAATTTTCAAAAAGTCATGTTTTATACCTCTTTTTAAATGCTTCTATTGTGTAAGAGCTTTTTAATTTGTCATCAAGGTTGTTCCACAGACTAACCCCTCGAAACAGAAATACAATGCCGTTTTTTTACTGGTTCTAGTCTTACTTTTTTTGAATATACCTGTTCTTCTAAGATGATATTGAGTCTCTCTCTGTTCGAATAACATCTGTAAACAAGGAGGGAGCTTATGATTATACACATCGTTACGGCTGTGCTCAAATCAACAGCGTCAGACAATTTTACTAGTTTTAACTTAACAAAAATAAATTAATCAACAGAAAACAAGCAAATGGAGAACTGTCCCAGAACATCCCCTCCTTCTCGGCGAGGAAAAACTAAAAAAAAACCAGTGGGAAAAAGAGAAACCTCGAGGAGAACCACAGTGAAGGAGAGATCGACTGGACGGGCAGCTGCAGATGTGTCCAGGACTAATGCGAATCCATTTACAGGTCGAGTTCTAAAGTGTAAGTAGTGTCCAAAGAATACACATAAATCTGACCAATTTGAGGGAGAATGTTGTATTGATAATTTTAAAAAGCTAATTTGAACAGTAAAATACAATGGCAGGAGTTTGAATAGTAGAAGTAGAGAGTAGTAGTAGTAGTAGCAGTAGTAGTAGTAACACTAAAAACTTAACATCTATAGGCAATATATGGTAAATGGAACAATCATTTTTGGGGGTCAGTATTACTGTATCATGGGACTTTTTCTTAGTACTAGTCTGAAACGTTTTGTTATTTTTCCTGTTCTACAAACAATCATTTTGGGGGTCAGTATTACTGTATCATGGGACTTTTTCTTAGTACTAGTCTGAAACGTTTTGTTATTTTTCCTGTTCTACAATTAGATTTGAGCTTAAGAGGGTTGAATAAATAACTTCTATGACTCATTATAGACACAAACTTGACTGTAACTGTTCTCTTGTGCCAAACTGTGCTTTTAAAAGTGGAATTACACAATGAATAAATGGGCTTTAATGTTCTCCTTCTGTTGTACTTGGAATACCGCGTACTCGATTACTTCATTTGGGCTTAAAGATTTGAATTGAACTGTTCACTCAACTTAAAACAGTAAAGTGACCTGCTGCCGAGGCTGTTTCAGGTCACTCAGGTTTATCAAGCGTAAGGTTGTGCCATCAGGTGATTATCATTTTTTGATTCAACTAATTATTCCTTTCTTACAAAACGACAGAAAAAAGTATTTGAAGTCCACAAGCATCTTGTTAGAGCGTCTGTGTTTTTTTAAATGACTTACACAATTTTTAATAGTGTAACTACTGAAGTGTTTCATTTTTGCCATTTATTTATTATTGCAGTTGTGTTTCTTAACCATATTATACATTTAGAATAGGTTTTTGGGAATAATTCTACTTTAGGGTTATTGTCAGTGGCATAAATTAGTTTAAATATTATTGTTTATCATCTATATTTTCTTATATATTTATCATACTTAAAAAATTGTTATCGTGACAGAGCTGTTCCTTCGTCCTTATAATTTTCACCCTCACATTGTTAAAGACGTGTAAAAGATTCGGTCATAAACATCAACAAAAGATCAAATTGTACATCAGCAGAGCAATGATATTTTGCTTCAAACTCTGGCCCTGTGGTTAAAACCTGAACCGTTGCTCCTGTATTAATTCTTGCCCCAACATTAACACACCACATTTTCATGTCAAAATACAAATTTAAGAAATATTTAACAAATTATTATAATAACACAACAACTAAGACGTCAAATATACTTTTTCTAGCCTATAATATACCCCACTTTTGTCTATTTAGTTCGTTTTCCTGTCACTGTGGGTCTCAAGCACCTGACTTTCCATTGGCTGCGTTTTCACGGCGTCCGAATCCCGCGCTCTGATTGGCCCACGCGGCTGTCCATCGTCCGACCTGCCGTGTCTGACAAGTTTACAACTCCAAACACGTGTAGAAGGTGCGTCTGCGCTGCACGAGCATCCCAAAAACAAACGGGACGTGACAGCTTCGTTTTGGCGCAGGAATCGGTTACGCATTTCCCAACAAACCTTTTCGTTTGTTGCAGATAGATTGTTGACGTTTTTGCGGAGATTTTTTTTTTCATTTTATCAACTTTACCATCATGTTCCACTGTGGATACTGACTGGAGTTTTCTTCACCGCTTTATATAATGTGTTTTGGCTAGTATGGATTTGACCAGCGGGACTCTATGGCGTTTAGCCGCATCACGACACTGGACACCCCGACCCGAGGCATCTCCAGACGGGCTTCGGTCTTGCTTTTCTCCCTCCTCTCCTCCCTTCTCCTCCTTCACTGCCTTACGGACCGCGTCAGCACCATCACCCCGTTACCAGCCTCCCTTTCCCGGGCGCACGCGGAACTTTCGTCGGAGTATAACGCGCCGAGGACGAAACGACTCGAACCAACTCATTCAGAGACAGGACGAGTCGAAAATGGCCTTGCGTTTTCCAATTCACCCGCAAAGGATTTTGTTTCACCCCGGAAAGTGTCACCCAGGTTCGCAGGTAAACTCAGCCCGCTCGGAGAGGGGAGCAAGAAGCTGCCTCAAGCGCTCATCATCGGGGTGAAGAAAGGAGGTACCCGGGCTTTGCTGGAGTTTCTGCGGGTGCATCCGGACATCAGAGCCTTGGGATCGGAGCCGCACTTTTTTGATCGTAACTATAACAACGGGTTGGAGTGGTACAGGTGAGAGTCGTTCCACTGATTTGGCACTTTACGCATCATTACGCACAGACGTTTCGGTGTTTTATTGGCTTAATCTTGTATTGGTAAATAGAAACATGCGCAGCTGATAAAAGTTGCGACTGCGGGCTGGGTCCAGCGGCAAAAATTGTAGAAAGGAAGGAACAGATCCGCACTGCAGTTCTTTGGAGCTCCCATATTTTTTTATTATTTTAATAGCACCTTCAGACATTTTTGTTCTTAATCTTATCTTGTCACACTATACACGTGTCTGTTTTTCCATTTTAACATGAACTTTTTCTAGAAGATAAGAATGTTGAACGGGGGCTGTAGGTAAACCTACGTTAAGTGAGTAAAAGTGTAATTTGAGCTCGGTGCTGAAGTGGGTAAGAATTTCTCCCAGGTGGGTACAGTGATAGAAAATGGAGCCTAGTCTATAACGAAGTTGTAGTAATATAAGTCCTTTATTTAATGCTACACTATGTAACTTTTCTGGTAAGGCCTCCACCTGTATAAGACTCCACGTATACGCCAACGTCTCCAGTGAGATGTTGTTGCTTTGCCTGGAATGTTCCATAATCCATCTCCATGAGCTCGTGACGCTACCTGACCTGTCACGATAAAAAGAAAATTAAGTGCTATATATTGCTGAAGTAATTATAGACGGTACTGAAACCAAACCATAAAGCAAAATTATGCCCCAAAAATATTGGAAACACATAAAATTGTTAAAACAAATATGAGCTGCAATAAATAAATAACAAAATGCAACACTTCCTGCAATACAAGTCGTTAGTTTCTGTCTATAATGTGTCAAATAAGTTCATAATTCGGCCTCAAATCTTATGGTAGTACAGGAAATTATCCAAAAATTTCCTACTAGTACAAAGAAAAAGTCCCACGATAAATATTGACCCCCAAAAATATTATTCCATCTGTCATGTGTCAGATGTAGTAGTTCTCGTGACAGGCCTAGCAACAGCTCAGATCAGTGCTCACACTAAACAATAAAAACACCTGCATTGAATAAATATGATGGATTTGTAAGTTTAATGCCATACTGTGGAACATTCCAGGCAAAGCAATAACATCTCCATGAAGACAAGCAGCTGCCAGAACCCCACCAGTGGAAGTAGAAGACAAAATTGGCCAGTTCTAGCGATCAAAAATACAATAATGTTTTCTGTGTAAGTACGTTTTGGACTAGTCGTCGTTTCACTGTAACAGTCCCTTTTATTTACGCGCGTGTGTTTTTCCTCATCGCCATTCGTCACCGCGGTGCTCCTTTAACTGTCCTCGCCGTGATTGATAATGTTTGTCCTACTTTTATTTAGCCAGACACTTAATCACACACGACGATAACTCTCAAATCTCGTTTCGACATCTGAGTTTTCATAGTGGGAGCTAATTACTGTCGTTTTGGAGAAGGTCTGTTGATTTATGAGTCTGCATCAAACCTGCTTTTGTTAGACCATATCTGACGCTCGTTTTAGGGTTGAGTGAATCTGAAGTTGCTTTGGCTGTAAGTAAAAATGAGGATTATGATGGGATCTGCTGGGAATAAGAAAGTACAGGGTGTCCATGAAGTCTCTTTATAATAAAAAAAATATTACAAAGGCAGTTGATAAGATGTTTTAATCAGACTTGTTCTGTTGGACTCAGTGGTTTCAAAGTGTTTGACCTCGTTTAATCCACCTCTGTGTGGGCTCCATTAGTCGCATGAAGCACATCAAGACAGTACTGGATTTCTTTCCATGTTCGCTGTAGCAGAGCCTCATCAATGGTTGAAATCACATCTTTTATCTTTTACTTTAGTTCAGTAATTCATAATGGGTGAAATCACATCTTTTATCTTTTACTTTAGTTCAGTAATGTCCCGTATCTTTGTTCAACATAGCCCTACAGAAAAAAATCCAGAGGTGTGAGATCTAAACCATGATGTACTTTGTGGCTTCTCTTGAGGAGGAGCCATTTTTTAGGGTTTCATTCAAAAAGATGCCTCTTTAATCAACAGGATGCCTGAAAAACAAAACTGCAATGTGATTAAAAACTTTTATAACCGCTGAGTACAATAGAACAAATCAAATTAATATATTTTATCAAGTGCCTTTGTAATCACATTTTAAAATTGTAAAGAGACTTTATGGACACCTTGTATATTTAAAGTGGATTATAAATGACGACTTGATTGGTAAAGTTCTTTGGCTTGGTTCATATTGACGGATACAGTTTTGGTTTAGGCTCGAAGCTAAAGCCGCCATTTCGGAAAATAAATGAACGGCTTTTGTTTCAGATAAGTTTGTAATTCAGTGAGCTCCAACGTGCCTCAAACCATTTCTCTGTAGCGTTGCAATTAAAGAGAGAGAAAACTTTCCAGTTCAAACAATGGAAGTATCTGTAGTCTGTGGATTTCATATTGAAGCAGTCAACCAAAATGTATAACTTACACAAATGCTCATTATAATGTGCAGAACGACAGACACTTTGCAACTTGTCTCATATTTAGTTATGAAAGAATAAAAACACACTCAGAATTTGGTCAAGTTTGCAATTTTTTAAGCTAAAAATTCATTTGTTTCTCGGTAACGTTTTATCTGCTGAATCAATATATCTGCGAATCATAAACACTTTTGGTAGCAGTTTCCAAGTAGTGTATTTTGCATGTTTAATC
The DNA here is from genome assembly GCA_000787095.1 of Periophthalmodon schlosseri. NCBI lineage: Eukaryota > Metazoa > Chordata > Actinopteri > Gobiiformes > Gobiidae > Periophthalmodon > Periophthalmodon schlosseri. Next base: position 159,295 of record KN470935.1, read on the forward strand.
ATAGGTTTTTATATTATTAGTGATGGGACTTTCGGCTCTTTTATGGGATCCGAATGTTTTGGATCTGTTCATTTCAAAGAGCAGTTCAAAAGACTGGCTCTTTTGTATTTATTTATGTGAGGCTCTTTTTATATCTATTTATATGACAGAAGCCAATGTGAGAACTCATTTTAACAACAAAGTGGTGGAAGTTAACGAAGTGCAAATAGTAAAGTACTGTACTTACGTAGAATTTTTAGGCATCTGTACTTTCCTTCAGTGGATACTTTTTACTTTTACTTCACCACATTTGAGAGCAGCTATCTTCACTTTCTACTCCACTACATTTTTTAATTGGACTGAAAGTAAAAAGTACTTTTCATATGATTTGAGGGGTTATTTTTACCATGTTTGTCGTAACATCCTGACTACAGTTTTCAAGTTCAAGCTTCGGTTTTGAGCAAAAAACAATAAATACACAGAATTCATAGGAAAAATTAAGACTTTGATTCGTATTGTTACTGTTGACTAAAATATGTCTCATTTTTTAAAAACTAAATCAGAACATTTAACACTTTAACTAATTAACACTTGTGTGAAATACTTTTACTTTTTACTCTTAAAGGACATTTTTAAACAGGTACTTAAATACTTTTACTAGATTTTTTCCATGTGATTTTACTTTTACTTGAGTAACTTTTGCCTCTGTATCTGTAACTTTTACTTAAGTAACAGAGTTGAGTACTTCATCCACCACTGCAACAAAATAATCACAGAGAGACATGGCCAAGCCTCAAATGTGTTTAAAAAGGTTCAAACTGAGAGTCGGAGTGAGTTTACTCTTTCAAATTATGCATAATCTAAATATAACGTTCCACTACAATAATAATAATTAAAAAACTAACTGTTATGATGCCAAATATGTTTTTTTTTTCCTGCACAAAGCTCTCACTCGTGTCGCCTGCTCTACTTCTGCGGTTCAACGTTAATCAGTATAAAAATGCATAAAAATTTGAAAGAAAAAGACTCGGCTCTTTTAAAAAATGAGATACGAATCCAACCGTTCACGTTCAGGAACCGTTCAAAAGAGCCGACTCGTTCACGAATATCGCATCTCTATATATTATCAAATCCCCAGTATAAAATGATGATCCATTACATTTAAAACTTTAAGAGTTACTGAGGACAGTTCATGTCCCAATCGTCCCAGCGCACGTCTGCCTCACCTCTGTCTCTGCTCCTGTCTGGACCCACAAACACCCAGAATGCAACTCCCTCCTTAGATCCACCAGACCTCAGACAATATGCAAATTAATTCACATTTAAGCTGTTTAATTAATCAAGTTTTGCGCAAAAGATAGATTAAAAAAACTAACAAGCAATACCACAAGTACTAGTTTTTTCATGTGTACTTTTTACTTGTACTGAAGTAGGATTTTGGTAGCAGTTGTACTTATAATTCAGTACATTTTTAGCCATGTAACAGGACTTTTACTTAAGTTCAAATTTTGTGTTCTCTTTCCAGCACTGACAAATAGAAGTTATTTCGAAGTAACGTTTCAGTTCGCTCACTCAGTTCCACAGTTCTGCTCTTGCTCCGCCTCCACCTCAAAGTATTTGGAAGTAACGTTTCAGTTCGCTCACTCAGTTCCAAAGTTCTGCTCTTGCTCCGCATCTTCCTCAAAGTATTTCAAAGTAACGTTTGAGTTCGTTCACTCAGTTCCAAAGTTCTGCTCTTGCTCCACCTCCATCTCAAAATATTTCGAAGTAACGTTTGAGTTCGCTCACTCAGTTCCAAAGCTCCGCTCTTGCTCCGCCTCCACCTCAAAGTATTTGGAAGTAACGTTTCAGTTCGCCCACTCAGTTCCAAAGTTCTGCTCTTGCTCCACCTCCATCTCAGAGTATTTGGAAGTAACGTTTCAGTTCGCTCACTCAGTTCCAAAGTTCTGCTCTTGCTCCGCCTCTTCCTCAAAGTATTTCAAAGTAACGTTTGAGTTTGCCCACTCAGTTCCAAAGTTCTCCTCTTGCTCCGCCTCTATCTCTGCCTCTCTACTTATTTAAACTAAACCCTAAATGTGTTTGTGATCCTCCATAAACACCGGTCCCGTCTGTGGATGTCTTGATGTGCCTAAAGATGCTGCATTTCTTCGCTCAGGCCTCCTCATGATGGATTTGGTGAGTCAGACTAAGTGCTGGGCCCGTCCCGAGTGGGAATAATGACTGCGCCTCTCTCCGATCCTCTGGGTAATGGGCCATTGCCGACAGTGCCGCTCTCTTATGAAGAAGGATTGGGGCTGTAATGAAAGGTTACCTGAGTGTTAGCAAAGATATAATTCAACTTTTGATTGAGCTAAAGTTTCGCCAGAGAACCGCACGGGTAATTTAAAGGAGTGATTGAGAATAGTTTTTGCGGTAATGTGGTTATTTAGATGTACTTTCCGACAGGACTTAACCAGACCTAAACAAATTGTAAAATTGATGGAACCCAGGAGTCCAGGAGCGAACCAAATCTAAGCCATGTGTAACCAGGTCGAAACTGAAATAAGTTTAAGAAAAGTTTATCTAACCAAAGCAGTTTTTAAACCCTGTCTAAACCTGTGCAAAGCCAGAACCACCAGAATGTTATGTTATGTAATTGTCAACCATTTGTATGTCGTTCAGGTTTAGGCAATTAAAGGGCCCATATTACGCTAGTTTCTGATCTATTTTATAATGTTTCTTCGTCACAAACAGACCTGGAGTTGTGTTTTGTTTCATTCACTATGTTTAACGCACAAACCCTGCATATTCAGGCCGAGTTCTTCTCTCAAACACAAAACACTCCGTTCCACCTTGTGATGTCATGTGGTAATACAGGAAGTGCTCCACTGTGTTTTTAAACTCCACACACCTTCACTAGAATCATTTGGATGATTTCAGCCCTGGAATTGCCAATCTCTACAGAACAAAAGGTAAAAGGTGGATGCTAACTTGAAAACTACCGCTTCATGACATCACAAGGTGGAACAGAGCATTTTGAGCTTTGGAGATGTAGACAGACTAATAATAAAGGGTCACTCAAACACGTGTGAATGAAACAAAACCACAACTTCAGGGTGTTTTTGAGGAGGCAACAACATTATAACATGGCTTAACGCTTATAAAAGTCCATTTTGTGTAATATAGGACCTTTAAGCCAAAGGTTAAGTTAGTTTTTGTGTAGGTTATTAGAAACGTGGCGATGTCCGTGTGGAGTTTGCATGTTCTCACCGTGTCTGGGTGGGTGGCCTCTGGGTGCTCCGGTTTACACTACCTCCAGAAACACGAAGGTGATCGTGCTTTCTTACACTTCATAAAACATAGAAGACAAGTTTAACTAACTTGTGTGGCCATCTAAAACCCCACCACTATTTATAACTGAAGTAATTACAAAGGTAGAAATAAAAACATAATACATCGTAATTCTTACAGGGTAGTTATGGCAAAAAAGTTTGAGTTTTGATTCTCTCGGGCCCAAATGTACCCACTTGCAGAGTTCAGGCCGCACACGCACTCGGAGGTTAATTAATAGTGTTCTCTTTTTCTCTCGAGACAAAATGTTTAACTCCCAAGTTGATATGGAGGCCAAATAGACCCAACGCGACGTGAGGGTAGAAGGTAGAAGAAAAAAACCAAAATGAGCGACGGGAGAGAGATAATGTGGGTCAGTGTCCGATACCGGAGACGACGGCAGATAGGACGCTGCTGCCTGTGAATACGTAAAGCCCTGTATTACTCTGCCAACAAAACTGAGCTAGAACTTTTAACTTAACGTAACCCCAGTTCTTTAAAGAGGGGGTAATATGCAAAATCAACGTTTTTTTTTTTAGCTTTTTACCATGTTACAACCTTGTTCCCTCGTCAAAAACATGCCTCAAGAGGTTTTAAACGTCATCCATGCGTGTTTGAGTAATTTAGTGATCTCTCCGGGGCCCTATTCGAACCCTTCTTACGGTTAGCAGTACGATTCTGTTCAATGCTCCGCCCACAAGCCTACGTCACCAGTGCTATCACAAAGGCCTGTCACTTCTATACACTACTGTATCAACCTATCGTTCAGTATATTATAAATGGAACAGTGATTTTTGAGGGTCAGTATTTATCGTGAGGAGTTTTTCTTTGTAGTAGTGGGACATTTTTGTAGATTTTTTCTGCAGTATGATAAGATTTGAGCTGTAGAGGGTTGAAAACTAATTACTTAAGTGTTGCGTTCTGCTGTTCATTTATACGACTCAATATTATAACAATATTGTACATTTAGAATCCTTTTTTGTGAATAATTCTGCTTTGGGGTTTGGGTTCAATATTATCGTTTATCGTCTATATCGACTTCAACAATATATCGCACTTATCGTTTCAGACCTAGCTCCCACCCGACAATTTCCCATAAATGTACCAAAGCTTTATACAAACCAATACACTACAACTTCACAAACCCGATGCGATGTGCAGTAGTTTCAGAAGTGACATGCACACTGACTGTAATGCGACAGCGGTCTGAAGGGGGAGTGGCTTAGCGTGGAGAGCAAGGGGAGGGTGGGCTCAGAGCGTGAAAAATGAAAGCGAAACGTGTTGATATGTCGTTTTTGGCGGATATAGCGTTTTAAAAACAATAAAAGGCAACATGGTGATCTGTGTTTGTGTGTGTTATGTGTTCGCAGTTAACGCCCCACAGAAGTAAAATACCCCCTTCTTTAAGTGCGTGGGCTTTGGTCTGGTTGTCCTGTTTCAGTCTTTCCAACTTCAACCAAATCCCTCACAATAATCTCAGTATTTCGCAAACACGTTACATACAGTTCCTTCTTAAGGCGTAGATCTTGAGTTGCTCCACCTCTGCCCTACTTGTGTGAACTTCTCTCTTCCCCATCACCTATTCATCTTTTGTGGGGGCTTTATATCCACGAGGGTCCCATCCATCCACACCAGCTGCCAAGATTCCCTGGAATTTGGACAGCGCTTCCAAAAAAACTTTAGTGCCGGTTTCCCTCTCCATTTAAAAACACAAGAGCCCGTTGAATAGAGCAGAGGAATAAATAAGTGTTAAAACAGCATGGCCCCTCGCTGCAGGAGCGCACCTCTTCAGGACAGGACAACATGGGCTTGTTGTTTGGTTGGAGACGAGAGAGAGAAGGAGAGAGGAGGGTGTTGTGGAGCGAGCTTGTTAGGTAGATGGTCTCATAGAGGTGTTTTTGTGCCTTAAATAAGCGCTTGTTAAAACAGGAAGTCTAATTTGATCATGAAAATTAAGAACTTTTTCATATTTTGGGGTAACAAAATCTTAAGAACAGACAGATGTATTCATTTTACTTTGTGGCGAGTATTGGATATCGGCACCAATACTGACAAATTTGCTGGATTGGATATCGGCTTCCAAATATCGGTTGAGACGATATCCTGGTTGGGCAATATGGTTAATACAATGATGTAGTAAGACTATTTACAGCCAGTTGTTTAGAATATAGAGCAACCCATGGCCGATAAGCTCTGCCGATATTTTGGGGCTGATATGTTGGACCGATTTTGATTGTTTTCCCCAAATTATTTCATTTAAATTTACCAGAAACTCATCCACAGCCACTTTTTTACCATAAACCTATAAGAGAGCTGTGTGGTCATGTTTTCTGCAACTAACTCTTCGTATTAAAGTGTTAATATGAAGCGTGTGGATTTTCTAGGCAGCAAATCGACCAAAACAAATGGAGATTTAAGGCCGATAGTCAATACGCTTAAAAGTCCAAATATCGGCCTGATAATCGGCCAACTAATATATCGGTCTGTCTCTACTACTGTATTTACTGGTCGTAGTTGGTTCCGAAAGTCTCAAAATGTTTGAACTTTTATTTACACAAAGCTGTTCTGTACTCACTTGAAAGATAGATAACAGTTGCATAACACATTTGGATCAGTTTTGTCGTATTTTATTTTAGTTTTAAAGGAAATAAATACTGTTTTCAGTCTACGCTGGAATCGGTTGATATCGGGTATCGGCAAATAATTAAAGCTATTAGTGGATCGGTGCATCCCTCGTATCCTTGCATTGATTCTTCTAGGTTTGAGTTATGGGAGCAAAAAATATGTATATAATAGATCAATATGTCAGTTTAAATGAATGCCAAATCTCTATAGGACTGTCCTGCTTAAAAAGTTAAATAAAATATGAAATAATGAAAAAAATTAAATAAATATTGCTGTTATTTTTTGAAATATAATTCATTGGAAATAACAATCTATAAATCTGTATTTTTATTGTTGAACGGGCTACAGTATGTGTGTGTTTGGCCTGAATAACTGACCTTTCTCCCCGTTGGAACGTTCTTGAACACGTTTCGAGTTCTCACTGTTTTGTGTCGTTACAGCTTCAGCTCGAGCTTTTCCCACAATTAAACTTGTCTGGTTTGTTTTGGGAATTTCCATCAAGAACCACAGAGTCGACTTCACACCCAGAGCTGAGAGCTGCTGTCACAATGCGGCATTTCTCTGAGCGCAGCGCAGCTCATAAGTATGTGTTGCGTTCTTATTCTGGTCTGGAGTCAAAAACGATATATTTATATTACAATTACAGCAGTGAAGAGGTTCAGAAGTCAGAGAGGTTCAGACAGTGTATCAGTGTTTCACATTAACAGAGGAGACTATGGCGGCCGCGCATTACCCAAACTGTGTAACTGGTATTAAAAAATCAGTCCTTTTTTATTTGTATAGACATATTTACTCCAAGAGTTGTATTCAATAAAATTATTCAGATAAGGCAAGGTGCTTTACAGAATAAGAAAGACATTAAAATCACAGTACAACAAATCAAAACATAAATAATCATCATGAGTGCAGAATAAAACCCTTTATTTGAGCCTGGGTTTAAACATTGTCAAAGTAGAGGCCTCACATCTTCAGGAAGAATGTTCCAGGTTTTAGCTGCATAAAACTGAAACGCTGATTCCCCATGTTTGGTCCTGGTTTAGTCCTGGTTTAGTCCTGACTCTGGACACCAGCGGGAGGCCGGTCCCTAAACCAGGACTAAACCAGAACTGAACCAGAACTACATCAGGGCTAAAGCAGGAGGCCGGCCCCTGAGGTTCTCAAAGTGCGAGATGTTTCATATGGCACTAACATGTGAGAGATGTAGGGATCAGTATCAACCTATGGGAAACACTGGAGGATACATAGATTCTTCTGTGTCTCTTGCCAAAAAGACTCAATTATTTATGAAAATACAATTAGGACAATTAATCAAATTTAAAATCTAATCATGATCCAATAACCCAATAGTATGAAATTAGGTTTGTGTGTCAAATGTCACTGATTAAGTCTTGTTCAAGTTTATCAAATTTAAATGAAAAGCCATAATATATATAAGCCGATCCCACCCGTACTGCGTATAAATCCGGTGAGTGTAGCCAAATTAATGGTATTTCATAACATTTTTCAAAAACATAATACAATTTAATAGCTGTTACTCTTTAAAACGTACCTTAATACTTCCACTTTGTTTCACGCGCGTAAACCGAACCTAATTCACTTGCTGCTTGAGGCTATATCGTCGCTGCAGTACTTTGTCCCCGATTGTTAAACAGGAAAGCAGTCCTCAGCCCGCATACCCGTTCACCAGTGTCACCTTTCACTCCTGATTTTTGTCTGTAATTGAATAATCGCTCTGAACCTTTTGTCGGTGAAACGGAGCTCGGCGTGAACACGGAGGTCAGGCGTAAACTGTGTTAAGTATAGAGCCGTATTATGTTTAAACACGTCTATTGTTACCGCGGGACAAGCTTTCACCTGTCTAGACCGAAATACTGTTTAAATTCTGAGGTTTAAGGTTCCATCATATCCTTGAATAGGTTAATACACCAGTTTAACACAGAGGAGATGTGTGGCCCGCACTTAAAGGTCCTATATTACGCAAAATTGACTGTTGTGAGCTTTACACCATGTTATAATGTTGTTACCTCATGAAAAACACACCTGGAGTTGTGTTTTGTTTCATTCACACATGTTTGAGTAACACTTTATTATTAGTCTGTCTGCATCTCCAAAGCTCGAAATGCTCTGTTCCACCTTGTGATGTCACGAAGCGATAGTTTTCAAGTTAACCCTGTAGCGTCGGATGCTGTCGCCGCCAAGAGTTTTCAGTTAACCCTGTAGCGTCGGATGCTGTCGCCGCCGATAGTTTCGCAGTTGCGGACTTTCCATTACAGTAACTCCGCAACCAACTGTGCCGTCATGTAAATTCAAACCGCATCTCAAAGCAGAGGCACGGGGATCTTTAAATATGTGACTGTCATTACGGTAACGCGCTTACGTTGTCCCTCGAAGACGACCAATCGGAGCGCAGGTGTCGTTAGGATTCTCCCAGTCAGTGCCGAGGCGTCGCTCTGGGGACACTCGCATTAGTAGTGGAAGTATCAGTTTGTTTATCGACATTTTGGACATGTTTTCAAAGGTACATTCATTTTTATAATTTTTTTTCTACTTAAACTGGTATTACACACTTATTCTGGTATTACACGTATTACAAATCAAAGGAAAAATAAGGATGGATATGTAAAATAGAGGTAGTTGTGTGAAAAAAAGGCAAAAGAACATGCTGAAACCTCCTTTAACATGATTTTATGGCTAAAAAAAGAAAAGTCTAGGCGAGCTATAAAGGTCTATAATGTTCTCAGTCCTTAAAAGGTTAACATCTACCTTTTACCGTTTGTTCAATTTTATGGCAAAAAAAGAAAAGTCTAGGCGAGCTATAAAGGTCTATAATGTTCTCAGTCCTTAAAAGGTTAACATCTACCTTTTACCGTTTGTTCAGTAGAGATTGGCGATTTCAGGGCTAAAACTATGCAAATGATTGACGTGAAGGTGTACAGAGTTTAAAAACACAGTGGAGCACTTCCTGTATGACATCACAAGGTGGAACAGCGTGTTGTCAGCTTGAGAGGCGAACTCAGCCTAAATGTACAGGGTTTGTGTGTTAAACATGTGTGAATGAAAGAAAACGCAACTCCAGGTCTGTTTGTGACGAGGAAACAACATTATAACAGAGATCGAATATAAAATAGTGTAATATGGGCCTTTTAAGACAAAAATTTCGAAAAATAAAAAGTCAATATTCTAGCTCATCATCGCTGTGAACAGTAAGTGAAGCATGTGGATTTGGAGGTTATGCCAAATATACCCAAGACTCATATAGTTGGATGAAGTGTTGATGTTTGGAAATGTCTGTTTTCAGTTATATGAAAATAGCCGCGTACTTTGGTTTGGAAAATAATAACACAATGTGACGTCAATGGGAGAGGTCACATTTAATAGCGCAAATCTGGAGCTTTAGAATGAGGTATTTATTAAACTAACGAAGAAATTAATAATATACTGCAGTGTTCTGGTGTAAAGGAAACACGCCAACGTTCTTCTGGTTGTTTATTTTCTGAACACAAGGGCTACTGTCGGCCGTAACCCACGTCAAAACGAGAGCGAAACAACAGCGGCCTCAACTCACCAGAGCCAGTCTCCAAAACAGACCAGTAACCGTAGACGGTATAAAGCAGTGGACCGAGCGAGTGTGACGTCATCCGTAGCGTTCGGCTCCAGTCAAATGAAGCTCGTCGAGACTAGAGCGGTTACAGCGGCGAATTTGGAGCAAGTTGCACATTAGGAATTCAGGTATCATAGCAATCAAAGAGCCAATCCGAAGCGAGGGAGCGGGCGCTTAGCAACACTGTCAATCAAACCTGTTGCTAACGAAATAGCGAAATAGCGAAATAAAAATAGCAGGATCATGTAGCGCGGGTTAATATGAGCATTTTAAGACCAAAATGACAAGCCTGACAGGAGCAGTTACAGAAAGAGGGGCCACAGTTTTTCAGTAGAAAGTGAATTGGAGCCAGAGTGAACGGAGCCGGATGCGCGCCCACTTTCTATTCGGAACGCGGCGGCTAGCAGGTTAGCTATGTCCATTTATACATACACTACCTGACAAATAGAACCTTCACATCAACTCGTCGGCGTAGCAACCAAGTGTCATACACAAAAGCCGTTACATAAACAGTTACAAGAACAACAAACGTGTCAACTCTGAGCTAAACACAAAATATCAGATCGTTACAATACATTTATCACACACACACACACACACGCACACACTTTTTATGGTGGGGATGTAACGGTATGACATTTTTGAATAAAGTTTTTACAGTGACCATGATTATCAAGTAAAAAGACAAACAAAAAACTTTACTTTTTCACTAGATTATCATATAACAGAATGTGATCCGCTCTGTGAAATGAAACGGTGTAAAATAGTTGCTTTATTTACGCACGGTATAATCTCGTATATGACTTTGGAACAAATGCGTTTTAATACTTGAACTGTAATGCGAGGAGCTGGCTGTAGTACCAGCAGAAGTACTTGTAGTAGTATTTTTGACCCACATGTCCGTACTTGGCTGCGCGCTGATGGCAGGTGTGTTCGCGGTGTCATCGGTGAGTGTGTTTATGGGGCGTAAACCTCAGAGACGTACGGCCTTGGCTCTTAACCTTGGGACAAACGTGGACACCAAACATGAATGACATGATCCGGTGTTTTAAATAGAGCCGCGGCGCTGCCCACCTGCTGCTGTGGACCGGCCTGTGCCCTGCAGAACACACAAGGTGCAACTGTAGTACAAGAGCAGAGTAAACCATGTTTTATCTGTTTCAAGCAGCGGGTGCGATATCGGAAAAACTGATACGCCGAATTTGATTATTGTGTATATTATAAAACCACTAAAACTGTTACTGTACTGAAGTACACATTTTGGGTATCTGTACTTTACTTAAGTCAGTTTTAAAGTGGGTACTTTTTACTTTTACGTAACTGCATTTGAGAGCAGTATCTGTACTTTCTACTCCACTACATTTTTGAAGAGAACTGAAAAGTAAAAGTATTTTTATTATTGTTTGAGACCTGCTGAAAAGGCTGAGGGTTTCTTTTTTACACGTTACAGATAAAAAGAGCTAGAAAAAATAATTCAGTTGTTTCTGCTCAGCTCAAAATCACTACATTTGAAGCCTTATAAGGCCTCAAAATCTGCACAAAATACTTTAACTTTTTACAAAAATCCACTTAAGTAAAAGTATTTAAGTACCAGTTTAAAAAATGGTGCTTTATTACTTTTACTTAAGTAGATTTTTTTCATGTGATACTTTACTTTTACTTGAGTCATTTTTATTTATTTATTTATTTATTTTTTTTGCTGTGGTATCTGTACTTTTACTTAAGTAACAAAACTGAGTACTTCTTCCACCACTGGTAAAATGACCTCAGAAGGAAACAGAAACATCTTGCGTAATCTGCCAAACAAAACTAGTTTCAGGGATTACAAACGTTATTGCAAATGGACTAAAATACATATTACGCAAACAAATTCTTGTATAATTGTTTTGATAATCCCAACATTTTTTAATAGTAATAAAAATTAAAAAATTAAAAAACACATGAAAGTACATTTTTAGACTTAACCAA
>KN470936.1:6969-17688 GCA_000787095.1 Periophthalmodon schlosseri
CCCAATTTACCATTACAACTAAACTCCGCCCACCTCCACATTTCAAACAGAAGCTGCTAAATGGGAGGGGCCTATGCAAGGCAAGGCAAGGCAAGTTTATTTGTATAGCACAATTCGTACACAAAGTAATCTGAAGTGTTTTACAGAATAAGAAATATATTAAAATCACAATACAGCAAATCAAAACAAATAATCACAAATAATCATCATAAAATGAACATTAAAAGAGAAAAGTGCAGAATAAAACCCTTTCAGTCATATGCACAGCTAAACAGAACCTTTCGGAGCCTGGAAACATTGTTAAAGTAGAGGCCTGTCACATCTTCAGGAAGACTGAAATGCTGGTTCCCCATGTTTCGTCCTGACTCTGGGCACCAGCAGGAGGCCGGGACTGAACCAGGACTAAACCAGGACTACAGCAGGAGGCCAGTCCCTGAAGTCCTCAGAGCGCGAGATGGTTCATATGGCACTAATATGTCAGAGATGGGCCTAGAGGACTAAAGGGAAGAATTCCTGCATATGTCCCACAATGGGGAAATTCCAGTGTTGCAATGCAGTTTAAGAACAGCCAAGAAACAGGCTCAAAAATGTGGATAAATAAACATTAGAAAATAGATTTAACAGAATGCTGCAAGTTTAAAAGAAAAAAAGATCAGGACTCCAGCTCCACACAGGGACCATGAACAGAACCAACAGAACCAACAGAACTCCAGCTCTACACAGGGATCATGAACAGAACCAACAAGACCAGCTCTGCAAAGGGACCATGAACAGAACCAACAGAACCAACAGAGCCAGCAGGACTCCAGCTCCGGGCAGGGACCATGAACAGAACCAGCAGAGCCAACAGGACTCCAGCTCCGCACAGAGACCATGAACAGAACCAGCAGAACCAACAGAACCAACAGGACTCCAGCTTCGCACAGGGACCGTGAACAGAAACAATGGCACCTCACTGCGTTATACAGGAGTAAAGACGAGAGCGAGGTCTGGTTTCTGGTCTGGTTTCTGGTCTGGTTTCTGGTCTGGTTTCTGGTCTGGTTTCTGGTCTGGTTTCTGGTCTGGTTTCTGGTCTGGTTTCTGGTCTGGTCCTGGTCTGGTCCTGGTCTGGTCCTGGTCTGTCCTAGGTCCTAGTCCGTACCTGGGGCCAGTAGTCGTGGTTACCAAGGGCGGGGTACACAGTGACGTTGGGGAGCTTCTCTCTGATGGACCTTGTGAGGTTGGACAGAATCTGAACCACCAGGTCTGTGGAAAGTTCTGAAGGAGGAACATGAGGAGGACTGTCCCTGTGGGAGAGAAACCACATTTAAACCAGGTTTAAACCAGATCTAAACCAGGACTAAACCATGTTTAAACTAGGACTAAACCAGGTCTAAAACAAGACTGAATCACGTTAAGGTGCTTTCTGTAGCCTTTTAATAGTATTTGGATATGGCAGTGTAGTTACCTTCACCAGATCAGACAGACTCTAGACAAGAAGGAGCCTGAGAGGGTAACAACAGAGGACACTCACAACACTTTGACTTTAAGTGAAAAAATATTTTTTTTAAAGTAGAATTATGAGTGGATTCAAGTATTGCTTTACAATGAACAAAAAGAGAGTGTGCACTTATACCCAAAACAAATCAAATACACCTGGGTATAGTTCAGTCCTTTAAGTCCTTATGTCTGTTACTGTCTGTTCAGTTTTCTTTCAATGTTCACTGTTTGTACCCAGTCGGGTTACAATCTCCCAGTTTGTTCGATGATGATCGATGATCCTTTCTCCTCTGCACATCTGTAGTTCTCAATTCTGATCCAACAAATAAACCTGACCAATGCAGGACAACATATGCTAACAAGGCTACGGGGTTTCCCGGCTTCTGTGGGCTTCCGTGGGCTTCTGTGGGCTTCCGTGGGCGTCCGTGAGCTCTCGGCACACAGCACTCCAGTATCAATCTCAGAAAATCACAAGCAGAATGTTGATTCACCACGTTAGCTTTCACAACAACAGTGCGAGGTGTTCTCTCATCAGCGCCCATGGGTCAGCGTCTGACTGATACCGAGGAACGCGAGGAGGTGTGTGACGCCAGGGCTCAGCCTTGAGATGACTGGCTAATGCCACATCAGACTCAACTGCTATTGGCTGCTCAGTGTGTTTATTTATTACAGCTTTGAAAGTTTTTCCTTTTTATTTCTTTTATTACGGCTTTGAAAGTTTTTCCTTTTTATTTCTTTTTATCATATTTAAATGAATTTTCCTTTTTATTTCTTTTATTACATTACGGCTTTGAAAGTTTTTCCTTTTTATTTCTTTTATTACGGCTTTGAAAGTTTTTCCTTTTTATTTATTTTTATCATATTTAAATGAATATATTTATGAACTTATGTTTAAATGTTATTTATGTTTATTAGGGCACGAGTGCGAATGTGCAAGGAGGGTGAGTCAGCGACTCGTCCCAGAGCCCTATTGTATTTGTACAATTTTGAGGAAAATGGCAAAAATCAAGCAGTAAACAATAATGTATAGTGTTGAAAATTAGAGTTCAGTGAGCTCTAATTTTGAGAGAAGACCCTGAAAAAAATAATGAAAGTCAGCTCAGTAGTGCCACCTCAAAAAACAATTTACACTGCATCTATGGGAGCCCGACCGAGAAACAATGTCATCGCAGACAAATGAAACTTAGCATCAAAAAATGATATTATGGCCCCGCCCTAAACCCTACAGGAAGTCGGCCATATTGGCTCAAACCTGGGATTGACAAAATCACTCATCATAATCTTTTGACATCTCCTTCAACAGTTTTCATCAATAACACTTCAAATTTGGCCAAAAGACACAAAACATGTGCAATAAAAGGTTATCAATTAACTTTTACATAAAATGTTGGGCATGGTCATGGTGATTTTTCAATAAAATGTAGATTTTTGGAAAAATAAAAAAAAATTCTGTGTTTCATAAACATTGTCAGATTTGAATGGACCATGAAGTGCGCGTGTGCATTTCTGAGCTGGACGTAATGACATGAAAATTAGGGCTCTATCTTTTAAGATAGCTCTTTAGCGACCCTTCAAATTCTATTTTTAAAAATTCATAAAAGCCAATCTATTTGTCGTGGATTTGTGAAAGAATTTACAGAGAGGCTCTTCATAATGGGGAACAATGTGACAAAGTCCCATCATTCTAACTTTTATCGTTTGGAAATGGAAAAAAAAAAAAGGTTATCAGGACCCGAGCACAAAAGTGCGAGAGCTCTATTATAATTGTATTTATACAATTTTGGGGAAAATGGCAAAAATCAAGCAGTAAACAATACTGTGTAGACAAGAGATTCTAAACAAAAAAGCCAAAGAAGACCACGTCCTGTCTACAAATACATTTGCATGGCCACGCCGCAAAAAATCAATGAGAAGTGGAAAAAAAAAAACTTTGTCACAATCAAATGAAATTGCGTACACTCATTCTTCATGTGACCCTGAGCAAAAACTTCAATGGGGACCACACCGTATCTCCAACATGAAGGCGGCCATTTTGAATCAAAATATGTAGATGTCCAAAATCTAGACCTCGTACTTTAACAAACTTGCCCTAGGGTTTTTATCCAATGGACTGCAAACTGAGGCAGCAACATCAGAACATATCCAGGATCAAAAGTTGTTAAAAGAATTTACATTAGTTTCAGAGTGTAGTTATAATGAGGTCTTAACGAAGCGACCATTTTGAAAGTAAAAAAATTCCTGTAACTTTTGCAAACATTGTCGGATTCAGACAAACTCAATGTAGCGTCTGCAAAGTTACAATGGGCCATAAACATATATCTCCAACATGACACTGGAAATATTGAATCACATGTCAAGCTAAGGTTGATATGCAGCTCTCCCACTGTGGTGTGCCCTTCCGCGGCTGCAAGGGTTGTAAGGGCCCTTTATCACTGCTTGCAGTTTTAATTCCCATTGTGTTTTAAGTCTATCAATATTTATTTGTTTTTAATCACGTTTTTAACACTGGGTTACACCGGTCTGAACCAAGACTAAATCAGGTCTGAACCAGGTCTAAACCAGGTCTAAAACAGCTCTAAACTGGGTCCAAACCAGGTCTAAACCAGGACTAAACCAGGACTAAACCAGGACTAAACAAGCTCTGAAGCAGGAATAAACCAGGACTAAACTAGGCCTAAATCTGGTTTGAACCAGGTCTGAACCTGGTCTAAACTAGGTCTAAAGGAGTACTAAACCAGGTCTAAACTGGGTCTAAATCGGGTCTAAACCGGGGCTAAACCAGGTTTAAATCAGGACTAAACCAGAACTAGAGTGTGTGGTTCTGACCCGGTCCAGATGACAAAGTCCCCGGGGGAGACCATGTTGGCGAGGTGGTCCAGCGCTGATGAGAGTAGGCTGTAGGGGGCGTCACACAGGTAGTCCCCATACACACCAGGGGCCACAGCGGGGGACCCTTTGGATGAGGCGCACACGTGGGCAGGGTCAAGGGCCAGGTGGTACGTCGGGTCCAGGTGAAGGTCTGTGATGTGCCACATGCGCCCTAAAACCACAGTGTGTCAGATGTCCTCCCATCCTCCTGTGTGTCAGATGCCCTCCCATCCTCCTGTGTGTCAGATGCCCTCCCAGATGTTGTGGTGTGGTTGGAGAAATATAGAAATGAAACGAGTTTATATTTTGGTATTTCTTCATAAAAACAGAACAGTGTGTGACCCGGATTAAAGCATCAAATGTGGAAGTTCAGGTTTAACACATACAAGGACTAAACAAGAACAAACCAGGACTAAACCATGACTAAATCAGGTCTAAACCAAGACTAAATCAAGACTAAACCAAGACTAAACCAAGAGTAAACCAGGTCTGAATCAGGACTAAACCAGGTCTAAACCAGGACTAAATCAGGTTCTAAACCAAACTAAACCAAGACTAAACAAGGACTACCAGGTCTAAACCAGGTCTAAACCAAGACTGAACCAGGACTAAACCAGGTCTGAACCAGAACTAAGCTCTGCTCCTGTTCACCTATGCTGCTGCGGTGAGGTCTCCAAGAGGGGGCAGCGGCGAGAGGAGTCACGGTGCAGAGCAGCATGACGAGCCAGGTCAGGGGAGCGGTGAGCACCATGGACTCTGGTCTGGACTCAGAAAAAGTATTTGGAGAAAGTACTTGAGTATTGACTGTTGTGATTTTACAAAATGTGTCATTTTCAACAGACACAAAAATAATCCAAACTAAATAATATCTGAAGGAAACACAAATGTTCAAATCATTTCATATTGTTACATAAAACTCCAGTCACTTTAGACTCACTTACAGAGGGAAGAGGAGCACAACTTTTACTCAAGTAAGAGTACTTTTTACACTGTACAATATATATATTTCTTGAGTAAGCGTACTCTTACACTGTACTATATATTACTCGAGTAAGAGTACTGTTACTCTGTAATATATATATATTACTCGAGTAAAAGTACTGTTACTCTGTATTATATATTACTCAAGTAAGAGTACTGTTACTCTGTACTATATATTACTAAAGTAACAGTACTGTTACTCTGTACTAAATATTACTCGAGTAAGAGTACTGTTACACTGTATAAGTAAGAGTACTGTTATGCTGCACTATATATTACTAAAGTAAGTGTATAACAACTCTGCACCATATATTACTAAAGTAAGTGTACAACAACTCTGCACCATATATTACTAAAGTAAGTGTATAACAACTCTGTACTTTACTTACTTTCTGTAAGTAAAAGTATAATTATAAGTACAATTGTATTCACTCTACCCACCTCCGGAGACAGGAGCCTCAGAGCGGGGGTTAGTGGAGCGGAGTGCCCGGGGACAGCGGGGGTCAGTGGAGCGGAGTGCCCGGGGACAGGAGCCTCAGAGCGGGGATCAGCGGAGCGGAGTGCCCGGGGACAGCGGGGGTCAGTGGAGCGGAGTGCCCGGGGACAGGTGTCTCTGCTGGCCTGAGGAGAGAAACACCGTCAGGCTTTGGTGCGTAAACAGGAAGTATGGATAGGTCATGTGACAGCAGGCAGCAGGGGCGGGGCTTGGACACACCTGACGCTTTAAAAAGGCCCTGTATGTCCAGTATGACGTTACCTACTTCACGTGTGAAGTATAAAATCATCATTTATAAATGCAATAAAACACATCTTTGTTTTGAAACCAAGTCTGAACCAGGACTGAACCAGGACTGAACCAGGACTGAACCAGGTCTAAACTGTGTCTGAACCAGGTCTAAACCAGGTTTTGCAGGACTGATCCAGGTCTATATCGGGATGTGAAGGGTGAGACATTTAAAGTGGTTTGTGAAGTGGAATGTGCTGCTGCTCTTAACATTCTGCACCACCTCAGGATCTCCTCTGGGACTGGGTCTGGTCTGTTTTGAGTCTGGTGTGATCTGGGTTGGGTCTGGTCTGGTTTGAGTTTGGTTTGGGTCTGGTCTGGTTTAGGTCTGGTCTGGTTTGAGTCTGGTCTGGTTTGAGTTCTGTCTGATCTGGTTTGGGTCTGGTCTGGTTTGGTCTGGTCTGGCTTGGGTCTCATCTGGTTTGGTCTGGTTTGGGTCGGTCTGGTTTGAGTTTGGTTTGGGTCTGGTCTGGTTTGGTCTGGTCTGGTTTGAGTCTGGTTTGGTCTGATCTGGTTTGGGTCTGGTCTGGTTTGAGACTGGTTTGAGTCTGGTCTAGTTTGGGTCTGGTCTGGGTCTGTTTGGTTTGGTCGTGCTCTGGTTTGATTTGGTCTGGGTCTGTCTGGGTCTGGTCTGGTTTGGTCTGGTTTGAGTCTGGTCTGGTCTGGTTTGGTCTGGTTTGGGTCTGGTCTAGTTTTAGTCTGCTCTGGTTTGGTTTGGGTCTGGTTTGAGTCTGGCTTGGTCTGGTTTGGGTCTGGTCTGGTTTGAGTCTGGTCTGGTTTGAGTCTGATCTGGTCTCATTTGGTCTGGTTTGGGTCTGTTTGGTTTGGTCTGGCTCTGGTCTGGTTTGATTTGGTCTGGGTCTGGTTTGGATCTGGTTTGAGTCTGGTCTGGTCTGGGTCTGGTTTGAGTCTGGTCTGGTTTGGTCTGGTTTGGGTCTGGTCTGGTTTGGTTTGGGTCTGGTTTGAGTCTAGCTTGGTCTGGTTTGCGTCTGGTCTAGTTTTAGTCTGGTCTGGTTTGGGTCTGGTTTGAGTCTGGTCTGGTCTGGTTTGGTCTGATTTGGGTCTGGTCTAGTTTTGGTCTGGTTTGAGTCTGGTTTGGGTCTGGTCTGGTTTGGGATGGTGTTGTTCATAAATGATGACTTGATTTAGACTTTTAGAGTTAATAAAATATAATTGAATTAGGATTTGAACAGAGGCACCTGTTTAGGTGACGTCACAGCGGGCGGGGCTTTGAGCTCCTCTCCTCCACTGATTCCTCACCTCTCTCCCCTTGTCTCCTCTCTCCTAACCGCCTCCTGTCTCCTTTTTTGCTCTGTCCTTGTCCCCTCGCCTCCCCATTCTGTCTTCACGCCTCCTCCCTCCTTGTCTCCTAGCCTGTCCTCCGCTGCTGCCTCTTTTACTCTCTCCTAACCGCGTCCTGTCTCCTTTTTTGCTTTCTTCTCCTCTCTCTTCTCCTCGTCTCCTCTTCTCTCCTCTTTTCCTCTCCTCCTCTTCCCCTCTCCTCATCTCGTCTCCTCTCGTCTCCTCGGAGCCGCGTCTCGGCGCACGGATGTCGTCCCGGTGCCCGCGCTGCGACAAAACCGTGTATTTCGGTAAGAACCAAACCAGACCATAAGAACCTGTATCAGAAAAACAGACCGTAGAGGAACCGAGACAGAACCGTGAGATTAACGGGATTAAGCACCGCGAGAGTTGGGCTCAGGGCGAGACCTGCTAATCTGGATTAAACAGTGATAATTTTCTGCAGATTTGGCTCCGTTTCTTTAGAACAGAGTGTAAAGTGTTTCAGATCCTCTCTCAGGCCTGGCGCCGGGCTCACGCCGGACCCGCCGCTTTAGTGGCTTTTAAGTGAATCTGCAAAATACAGATTATTTCTGTTCTCAAAGAACAGAGTGCATTAAAAAAAAAAAAAACATTTCAAAGTCTTCTGCTCCATCAGCTGCAGGATTTATTTAGACTCAGCACCGATATAGGCTCTGTGTGATAAAGAGACAGAAACAGTCCGGACGCACAGGGAGGGCATCTGACACATGGAGAGGGTATCTGACACGTCTGTGCTCTCTCTGCAGCGGAGAAGGTGTCGTCTCTGGGAAAGGACTGGCACAAGTTTTGTCTGAAATGTGAACGCTGCAACAACACGCTGACTCCAGGAGGACACGCCGAGGTCTGGACCATGATCTCAACCAGTTTACAGGGTCTGGACCAGGATCTCAACCGGTTTAGAGGGTTTGAACAGATTTATGGTGGAGGAGAGGAGCAGAGGACTAGAGGAGGAGAGGGGCAGAGGAGCAGAGGAGGAGAGGAACAGAGGAGAGGAGCAGAGGATGACCTATTCTTCCTCTGTGTTGCAGCATGATGGGCGTCCTTATTGTCACAGACCATGCTACGCTGCCATGTTTGGGCCCAAAGGTCAGACTCAAGTGTCTCCTACTTCCTCGTCTCCTCTCTCCTCATCTTCTCATCTCCTCTCTCCTCATCTCTTCATCCCCTCTCTCCTCGTCCCCTTTCTCCTTGTCTCCTCTCTCCTTGTGTCCTCATCTCCTCTCTCCTTGCCTCCTTGTTTCCTTGTCTCCTCAGGAGTGAACATTGGAGGGGCTGGCTCATATGTGTATGATCCTCCTGCTAACGACTCTGCCATTTCTATGGAGACGGACAGTAAACGAGACGAGAAGAAGACTAGAGGGCCAGTGAAGGGTGAGATTCAGACCAGGACTAAACTAGGACTAAAGAAGGTCTAAACCAGGACTAAATCAAGATTGAACCAGGTTTATACCAGGACTAAACCAGGACTAAACCAGGTCTAAACCAGGTCTAAACCAGGTCTAAACCAGGACTAAACCAGGACCAAACCAGGACCAAACCAGGACTACACCAGGACTTAACTAGGTGTGTTTTGTATTCTCCAGCGGCCAGTTTCTCCTCGTTCTCTGGACCAAACGTGTGTCCGCGCTGCAACAGGACCGTCTACTTTGGTTTGTCTCACGCGTTTCACGCATGTTTGTTTACATGTTTGCTTCACACGTTTGTTTGTGGGTTTCATACATGTTTGTTTACATGTTTGTTTCATACGTTTGTTTACATGTTTCTTTCACACATTTGTTTCACATGTTTGTTTCACACGTTTGTTTCTCACATGTTTCTTTACATGTTTGTTTCACACGTTTGTTTCACCCATGTTTGTTTACATGTTTGTTTGCATGTTTGTTTCATACATGTTTATGTGTTTGTTTACTTGTTTGTTTCACACGTTTGTTTACATGTTTCTTTCACATATGTTTGTTTACACGTGTTTCACATGTTTGTTTCACACATTTGTTTACATGTTTGTTTCACACATTTGTTTACATGTTTGTTTCAAACATGTTTGTTTACATGTTTGTTTGCATGTTTGTTTCACACATTTGTTTACATGTTTGTTTCACACATGCTTGTTTGCATGTTTGTTTCACACGTTTGTTTACACGTTTGTTTACATGTTTGTTTCACACGTTTTGGACTTTTCTTATAAATTTTGAAATGAAGGAGCGAGTGCTGCTGATCCTCATGGGGACGTGTGATGTGAGGATGCAGTTTCCATGGCGACTATGTCTCTGCATCTCCATGGTAACCATCTCCTGTCTCTGCAGCGGAGAGAGTGACGTCGCTTGGGAAGAACTGGCACCGCCCCTGTCTCACGTGTGAGCGCTGCCGCAAGACGCTAACGCCCGGAGGACATGCCGAGGTCTGGACCGGGAACTCAGCTGGGCTTGAGTAGGATCTCAACTGGTTTAGAGGGTCTGAATGGGATCTCACCTGGTCTACAGGGGTCTGATCGGGATCTCAACCAGTTGAGAGGGTTCTGACCGGGATCTGAGCAGGATCTCAACCAGTTTAGAGGGGTCTGACCAGGATCTGAGCAGGATCTCATCTGGTCTATAGGGCCTGATTGGGATCTCAACCGATTTAGAGGGTCTGAGAGGGTCTGGGTAGGTTTAATGATGACCTAAACTGGTTTTGTCTGGTCTTGCAGCATGATGGACAGCCATACTGTCACAAACCGTGCTACGCTGTGCTGTTCGGACCCAAAGGTTAGATACTCGAGTAAAACTACTGCTCAGAATTATCCAAGTATTCTGTCAAAGTAAAAGTATTTTTTGTTCATCAGGAGTGAACACGGGTGGAGCTGGGGGCTACATCTACAATGACCCCCAGACCGAGAACCAGGACTGAACCAGGACTAAACCAGGACTGAACCAGGAAGTCTTGTGCCTTCAATGTCCTTGTTGAACTTCTGAATCTGAACTTTTGAGTTTTTCTTTTTGTTTTGCACTTTGAAACAGAGAGAGGACACACACACACACAGAGAGGACACACACACACAGAGAGGGGACACACACACAGAGAGGGGACACACACACAGAGAGGGGACACACACACAGAGAGGGGACACACACACAGAGAGGGGACACACACACAGAGAGGGGACACACACACAGAGAGGGGACACACACACAGAGAGGGGACACACACACAGAGAGGGGACACACACACAGAGAGGGGACACACACACAGAGAGGGGACACACACACAGAGAGGGGACACACACACAGAGAGGGGACACACACACA